>JALDNG010000527.1:0-126956 GCA_024349245.1 Neodontobutis hainanensis
AAAAACAGACTGGGTAGTCTGGTTAAAGTGGCCAGTAAGATTTCGGGGAGGAGTCAGGCTCAGCTGAAGGACATTTACAGCCGACAGGTGCAGAGGAAGGCTGGTGCTATAGCGCAGTCCCAAGACCATCCCCTCAGAGGGGAGTTTGAGCTGCTGCCCTCCGGCCGGCGCTACAGAGCTCTGGGCTGTAGGACTAAAAGATTAAATATGTCATTTTTACCGACAGCTGTGAGGCACTTAAATGGCACCTAGCACTTTATAATCATTTTGCACAACAATAAGTGCTTGTTTGCACAATGTTTTTATTCATGTTTTAATTCCATTTTGCACATTTTTATCTTGTTTTTTAGTGATTTCCATTGTTGATCCTGCTCTTGAGTTGTTGAAGTGTAATTCTATGTTGTATGTTTTTTAAGGAGCATGATGCTGCAAAATTAATTTCCCCAAGAGGGACAATAAAGAAAACTTTGAACTTTGAACTTTGAACTTTGAGAATAACAGTTAGTTTGTCTAATCAGACAAACCTGATTCAAATTCCCTGCAAACAGATAAAGTCTAGTCCTGCTCAAACAGACTTGAAACTTGCAGTGTTCAATGTCAGGTCTTTGGGAAACAAATCTTTTTAATTAATGATTTTATAATTTCAAATAAGCTTGATTTTATGTTTTTAACAGAAACATGGTTAGACAGTAAGACTGGAAATGCTGTCCTTATTGAATCCACCCCATCGAATTTCACATTTTTATCCAAAATGCGGAAAACAAAAGGGTGGTGGTCTTTGTGCTATTTTTAGGGATAATATTCTTATCCAGAAACTATCACTTGGGAGTTTTCATCATTTGAGTATGTGGCATTCAAAATGGAGTTGAGGTTTTCTCCATCTATTTTATATGTTGTTCTTTACAAACCACCCCAACAATGTCATGATTTTATTGATGAGTTTACTGAAATGCTTTGGTTATCTGCACAGAATATGAACAAATAATCATATCAGGTGATTTTAACGTGCATGTGGATAATGTTTCTGACAGAAATGCCAAAGAACTTTCTACTATTCTTGATACTTTTGGTCTTTGTCAGCATGTTAATGAGCCGACCCATAACAGAGGTCACACTCTGGACCTGGTCATTACAAAGGGTGTCCATATTTCAGATGTCACTGTGATTGATGTTGCTCTGTCTGATCATTCTTGTGTCTTTTCCATCTGTCCATGATTCCAAAAGCTGCTGCTGGACCTACAGTTGTTCAGAAGAGACACATTAATGATAACACCAGGACACAGTTTATGGAGGCAATCAGGTTTGAAAATGCCTCATCAGGTCAAGTTGATGATTTAATGAATTGTTATACTTCAGGTGTTTTAAATGTTATGGACGCCATTGCTCCTGTTAAGGTTAAAGTGATGAAGCGGCAGAAGGCTTCGTGGAGCAATGCTCCTTCTGTCAGGGCACAGAAAAGGGAATGCCAAAAGCCGAAAGAAAATGGCGTAAATTTAAACTCTTAATTCATTATGAGGTATACAAAGAAAATCTGCATGTTTTCAATCAAACTTTGAAAAAGCAAGAGAAATATTCTTCTCAGAGCTCATCAACCACAGCAGTAACAACTCACGTGTCCTGTTTGCTACAGTGAACAGATTAACAAACCCTCCAACTCCATTTCCTCCAGAATTAGTTTCCAACACTAAATGCAATGAGTTTGCATTGTTTTTTAACAACAAGGTTCAAGGCATTAAACATGCGATACAGTCCAAAGGGCAAACAACAACACTGCAGCCACATAGGAGACCTTTGTTTGAGTTTACACATTTTACACCCATTAATGACAGAACAATTGAAAAACTGTCTCCAGCCTGAGTTCATCCACCTGCTGCCTCGATGTTTTACCCACTAGATTTCTAAAATCAGTACTAAGCAGTTTGTTACCACAACTCACTAATATAGTCAATAATTCCTTACAGTTTGGAACATTTCCAAGGGCCTTAAAACTGCTGTCATCAAGCCTCTCCTAAAGAAGAGAAGTCTTGATGCTACAGTGCTCAACAACTATCGGCCCATATCAAACCTGCCATTTTTAGGGAAAGTCATCGAAAAAGTTGTATATCAGCAACTTAATGACTTTCTATTGCTTAACAACTGCTTTGATCCTTTTCAGTCAGGTTTTAGGCCCCATCACAGCACTGAGACTGCACTTATCAAAGTCACAAATGACATCCGTCTGAACACTGACGCGGCAAAGTCTCTGTCTTAGTTCTGTTGGACTTGAGTGCTGCGTTTGATACAGTGGACCATGAAATCCTGTCACAAAGATTAGATGAATGGATAGGTATCTCTGGAACTGCTCTTAAATGGTTTCAGTCCTATCTTGAAGACAGGAAGTACTTTGTTTCGGTTGGAAACTGTGTATCAGACCAAATGGCCCTGACATGTGGGGTTCCACAGGGGTCTATCTTGGGACCTCTATTATTCAATCTTTACATGCTTCCTTTAGGCCAGTTAATACACAGCTGTGGTGTATCCTACCATAATTATGCAGATGACACTCAGATTTACATTTCACTCACAGCAGGTGAAAATGGACCAATGCTTTTCATTGTGTCACTGCATCGAACAGATTGATGTGTGGATGCAAAATAATTTTCTCCAACTGAACAGAAACAAGACTGAAATAATTATCTTTGGACCACAGAAACAAAGAGAAAATGTCAGCAGTCACCTCGAGTCTCTTTCTCTAAAATCTAAAAACCAGGTTAGAAATCTAGGGGTCATCATGGACTCAGACTTGAATTTCCAGAGTCACATTAAGTCAATTACATCATCTGCATTTTATCACCTTAAAAATATTTCCAGAGTCAAAGGCATAATGTCTCAACCAGACTTAGAGAAACTTATTCATGCTTTTATCTCCAGCAGGTTAGATTACTGTAACGGCCTGCTCACTGGTCTCTCAAAACGAGGGTTAAGACAGCTGCAGCTTATTCAGAACGCTGCTGCTCGGGTTCTAACTAACACCAGGAAGTACAACCACATCAGTCCAGTTTTAAAATCTCTGCACTGGCTTCCTCATGCTCAGAGGATAGACTTTAAAACAGCACTACTGGTTTACAAGTCTCTAAATGGTTTAGCACCAGAATATATTTCTGAAATGCTAGTAGCTTATGAGCCTCCTCGGACTCTAAGAGCATCTGGGACAGGCCTTCTGCTCGTGCCCAGAGTTAGAAGTAAACAGGGTAAGGCAGCGTTTAAGTTTCTTCTTTTATAATGCTTTTAATCTTTCTTATGTTTCCAAATCTAAATCTTGTAAATTGTCTTTTATTTCTGTAAAGCACTTTGAGTTACCCAGTGTATGAATTGTGCTATATAAATAAAATTGCCTTGCCTTGCCTTGCCTAGTCTCCCTGCCCCGTTGCCTCCTCTGAACTCTCGGTGGCCTCTGCCTTCTCTGGTCTCTCTGCCCCGTTGCCTCCTCTGGTTACTCTGCTCTCTCTACCTCCTCTGGTCTCTCTGTGAACTCTGCCTCCTCTGGTCTCTCTGTGGCCTATGCCTCCTCTGGATTCTCTGTGGCCTCTGCCTCCTCTGGTCTCTCTGTCTCCTATGCCTCCACTGGTCTCTCAGTGGCCTTTGACTCCACTCATCTCTCTGTGGCCTCTGCCTCCTCTGCTCTCTCTCTGGCCTCTACCTCCACTAGTCTCTCTGACTTATCTGTCTCCTCTAGTCTCTCTGTCACCTCTTCCTCCTCTGGTCTCTCTGTGGCCTCTGCCTCCTCTAGTCTCTCTGCCTTCTCTGCTTCCTCTTGTCTCTCTGTGTCCTCTGCCTTTACTGGACTCTCTGTGGCCTCTGCCTCCACTGGTCTCTCTGTGACTTATGCCTCCTCTGGTCTCTCTCTTGCCTCTGCCTCCTCTGGTCTCTCTGCCTCCTCTGCCTCCTCTGGTCTCTCTGTGACCTCTGCCTCCTCTGGTCTCTCTGTGGCCTATGCCTCCTCTGGTCTCTCTGTGGCCTCTTCCCCCTCTGGTCTAACTGTGGCCTTTGCCTCTTCTGCGCTCTATATCTCCTCTGCCTCCTCTCGTCTCTCTGTGGCCTCTGCCTCCTCTGGTCTGTCTGTGGCCTCTGCCTCCTCTGGACTCTCTGTCTTTCTGCCTCCTCTGAACTCTTGATGGCCTCTGCCCCCTCTGTTCTCACTGTGGCCTCTGCTTCCTCTGGTCTCTCTGTGGCCTCTGCCTCCTCTGGTCTCTATGTGGCATCTGCCTTCTCTGGTCTCTCTGCCTCCTCTGCATCCTCTCGTCTCTCTGCCTCCTCTGGTCTCTCTGTCTTTCTGCCTCCTCTGAACTCTCGTTGGCCTCTGCCCCCTCTGCTCTCACTGTGGCCTCTGCCTCCTCTGGTCTCTCTCTGGCCTCTGCCTTCTCTTGTCTCTCTGCCTCCTCTGCCCCCTCTGGTCTCTCTGCCTCCACTGGTCTCTCTATTGCCTCTGCCTCCTCTGGTCTCTCTTGCCTCTGCCTCCTCTGGTCTCTTTGTCTCCTCTTCCTCCTATAGTCACGCTATGGCCTCTGCCTCCTCTGGTCTTTCTGCCTCCTCTGCCTCCCCTGCTCTAACTGCCTCCTCTGGTCTCTCTGTGGCCTCTGCCTCCTCTGGTCTCTCTGTGGCCTCTGCCTTCTCTGATCTCTCTGTGGCTGCTGCCTCCCCTGGTCTCTCTGTGTCATCTGCCTTTTCTGTTCTCTCTGCCTCCTCTGCCTCCTCTGGTCTCTCTATGGCCTCTGCCTCCTCTGGACTCTCTGCCTCCTCTGGTCTTTCTGTGGCCTCTGCCTCCTCTGGTCTCTCTGTCTCCTCTGCCTCCTCTGGTCTCTCTACCTCCTCTGCCTCCTCTGGTCTGTCTGTGTCCTCTGCCTCCTCTCGTCTCTCTGTGGCCTCTGCCTCCTCTGGTCTCTCTGTCTCCTATGCCTCCACTGGTCTCTCAGTGGCCTTTGACTCCACTCGTCTCTCTGTGGCCTCTGCCTCCTCTGCTCTCTCTCTGGCCTCTGCCTCCACTAGTCTCTCTGACTTATCTTTCTCCTCTAGTCTCTCTGTCGCCTCTCCCTCCTCTGGTCTCTCTGTGGCCTCTGCCTCCTCTAATCTCTCTGCCATCTCTGCCTCCTCTGGTCTCTCTATGGCCTCTGCCTTTACTGGACTCTCTGTGGCCTCTGCCTCCACTGGTCTCTCTGTGATTTATGCCTCCTCTGGTCTCTCTCTCGCCTCTGCCTCCTCTGGTCTCTCTGCATCCTCTGCCCTCTCTGCTCTCTCTGTGGCCTCGGTCTCCTCTGGACTCTCTTCCCCCTATGGTCTAACTGTGGCCTTTTCCTCTTCTGCGCTATATATCTCCTCTGCCTCCCCTGGTCTCTCTGTGGCCTCTGCCTCCTCTGGCCTCTCTAGTCTCTCTGCCTCCACTAGTGTCTCTATTGCCTCTGCCTCCTCTGGTCTGTCTGTGGCCTCTGACTCTTCTGGTCTCTTTCTCTCCTCTGCCTCCTCTAGTCACTCTGTGGCCTCTGCCTCCTCTGGACTCTCTGCCTCCTCTGGTCTCTCTTTGGCATCTGCCTCCTTTGGTCTCTCTGCCTCCGCTGCTCTAACTGCCTCCTCTGGTCTCTCTGTGGCCGCTGCCTCCTCTGGTCTCTCTGTGGCATCTGCCTTTTCTGGTCTCTCTGCCTCCTCTGCCTCCTCTGGTCTCTCTGTGGCCTCTGCCTCCTCTGGTCTTTTGTGGCCTCTGCCTCCTCTGGTCTCTCTTTGGCCTCTACCTCCTCTAGCCTCTCTGTGGCCTCTGCCTCCTCTGGACTCTCTATTCCTATATCTCCTCTGGTCTCTCTGTGGCCTCTGTCTCCTTTGGTCTCTCTGCCTCCTCTGCATCCTCTCGTCTCTCTGCCTCCTCTTGGCTCTCTGTCTTTCTGCCTCCTCTGAACTCTCGGTGGCCTCTTCCCCTCTGGTCTACTTTGGCCTCTTCCTCTTCTGCTCTCTCAATCTCCTCTGCCTCCTCTCATCTCTCTGTGGCCTCTGCCTCCTCTGGTCTCTCTGTGGCCTCTGCCTTCTCTTGACTCTCTGCCTCCTCTGACCCCTCTAGTCTCTCTGCCTCCACTGCTCTATTTTTGCCTCTGCCTCCTCTAGTCACTCTGTGGCCTCTGCCTCCTCTGGACTCTCTGCCTCCTCTGGTCTCTTTGTGGCCTCTGCCTCCTCTGGTCTCTCTGCCTCCGCTGCTCTAACTGCCTCCTCTGGTCTCTCTGTGGCCTCTGCCTCCTTTGGTCTATCTGTGGCCTCTGCCTCCTCTGGTTTCTCTGTGGCCTCTACCTCCTCTGGCCTCTCTGTGGCCTCTGCCTCCTCTGGACTCTCTGCCTCCTCTGGTCTTTTGTGGCCTCTGCCTCCTCTGGTCTCTCTGCCTCCTCTGCTCCCTCTGCTCTCTGCCTCCACTGGTCTCTCAATTGCCTCTGCCTACTCTGGTCTCTTTGTCTCCTCTGCCTCCTCTAGTCACTCTGTGACCTCTGCCTCTTCTGGTCTCTCTGTGGCCTCTGCCTCCTCTGGACTCTCTGCCTCCTCTAGTCTTTCTGTGGCCTCTGCCTCCTCTAGACTCTCTGCCTCCCCTGCATCCTCTCGTCTCTCTGTCTCGTCTGCCTCCTCTGGTCTCTCTGCCTCCTCTGCCTCCTCTGGTCTCTCTGTGGCCACTGTCTTCTCTTGTCTCTCTGCCTCCTCTGCCCCCTCTGGTCTCTCTGTTTCTACTGGTCTCTCTATTGCCTGTGCCTCCTTTGGTCTCTCTGTTGCCTCTGCCTCATCTGGTCTCTCTGCTTCCTCTGCTTCCTCTCGTCTCTCTGTGGCCTCTGCCTCCTCTGCTCTCTCTGTCTCCCCTGCCTCCACTGGTCTCTCTGCCTTCTCTGCCTCCTCTGCTCTCTCTACCTTTACTGGTCTCTCTGTGACCTCTGCAATCCTCTGGTCTCTCTGTGGCCTATGCCTCCTCTGGATTCTCTGTGGCCTCTGCCTCCTCTGGTCTCTCTGTCTCCTCTGCCTCCACTGGTCTCTCTACCTCCTCTGCCTCCTCTGGTCTGTCTCGTCCTCTGCCTCCTCTCGTCTCTCTGTGGCCTCTGCCACCTCTGGTCTCTCTGTCTCCTATGCCTCCACTGGTCTCTCAGTGGCCTTTGACTCCACTCGTCTCTCTGTCGCCTCTTCCTCCTCTGGTCTCTCTGCGGCCTCTGCCTCCTCTAGTCTCTCTGCCTTCTCTGCCTCCTCTTGTCTCTCTGTGGCCTCTGCCTTTACTGGTCTCTCTCTGGCCTCTGCCTCCTCTGGTCTCTCTGCCTCCTCTGCCTCCTCCTGTCTCTCTGTGGCCTCTGACTCCTCTGGACTCTCTGCCTCCTCTGGTCTCTCTGTGACCTCTGCTTCCTCTGGTCTCTCTGTGGCCTCTGCCTCCTCTTGTCTCTCTATTCCTCTATCTCCTCTGGATTCTCTGTCTTTCTGCCTCCTCTGAACTCTCGGTGGCCTCTTCCCCCTCTGGTCTAACTGTGGCCTTTGCCTCTTCTGCGCCCTATATCTCCTCTGCCTCCTCTCGTCTCTCTGTGGCCTCTGCCTCCTTTGGTCTCTCTGTGGCCTCTGCCTCCTCTGGCCTCTCTAGTCTCTCTGCCTCCACTAGTCTCTCTTATGCCTCTGCCTCCTCTGGTCTGTCTGTGGCCTCTGACTCCTCTGGTCTCTTTGTCTCCTATGCCTCCTCTAGTCACTCTGTGGCCTCTGCCTCCTCTGGACTCTCTGCCTCCTCTGGTCTCTCTGTGGCCTCTGCCTCCTCTGGTCTCTCTGCCTCCGCTGCTCTAACTGCCTCCTCTGGTCTCTCTGTGACCGCTGCCTCCTCTGGTCTCTCTGTGGCATCTGCCTTTTCTGGTCTCTCTGCCTCCTCTGGTCTCTCTGTGGCCTCTGCCTCCTCTGGTCTTTTTGTGGCTTCTGCCTCCTCTGGTCTCTCTGTGGCCTCTACCTCCTCTAGCCTCTCTGTGGCCTCTGCCTCCTCTGGACTCTCTATTCCTCTATCTCCTCTGCCTCCTCTCGTCTCTCTGTGGCCTCTGCCTCCTCTGGTCTCTCTGTGGCCTCCGCCTCCTCTGTTCTCTCTGAATCCGCTGCTCTAACTGCCTCCTCTGGTCTCTCTGTGGCCGCTGCCTCCTCTGGTCTCTCTGTGGCATCTGCCTTTTCTGGTCTCTCTGCCTCCTCTGCCTCCTCTGGTCTCTCTGTGGCCTCTGCCTCCTTTTGTCTTTTGTGGCTTCTGCCTTCTCTGGTCTCTCTGTGGCCTCTACCTCCTCTAGCCTCTCTGTGGCCTATGCCTCCTCTGGACTCTCTATTCCTCTATCTCCTCTGGTCTCTCTGTGGCCTCTGTCTCCTTTGGTCTCTCTGCCTCCTCTGCATCCTCTCGTCTCTCTGCCTCCTCTGGGCTCTCTGTCTTTCTGCCTCAACTGAACTCTCGGTGGCCTCTTCCCCTCTGGTCTAACTGTGGCCTCTTCCTCTTCTGCTCTCTCTATCTCCTCTGCCTCCTCTGGTCTCTCTGTGGCCTCTGCCTCCTCTGGTCTCTCTGTGGCCTCTGCCTTCTCTTGACTCTCTGCCTCCTCTGCCTCCTCTAGTCTCTCTGCCTCCACTGCTCTCTTTTTTGCCTCTGCCTCCTCTAGTCACTCTGTGGCCTCTGCCTCCTCTGGACTCTCTGCCTCCTCTGGTCTCTTTGTGGCCTCTGCCTCCTCTGGTCTGTCTTCCTCCGCTGCTCTAACTGGCTCCTCTGGTCTCTCTGTGGCCTCTGCCTCCTCTGGTCTTTCTGTGGCCTCTGCCTCCTCTGCTCTCTCTGTCTCCCCTGCCTCCACTGGTCTCTCTGCCTTCTCTGCATCCTCTGCTCTCTCTACCTCCACTGGTCTCTCTGTGACCTCTGCAATCCTCTGGTCTCTCTGTGGCCTATGCCTCCTCTGGATTCTCTGTGGCCTCTGCCTCCTCTGGTCTCTCTGTCTCCTCTGCCTCCAATGGTCTCTCTACCTCCTCTGCCTCCTCTGGTCTGTCTGTGTCCTCTGCCTCCTGTCGTCTCTCTGTGGCCTCTGCCTCCTCTGGCCTCTCTGTCTCCTATGCCTCCACTGGTCTCTCAGTGGCCTTTGACTCCACTCGTCTCTCTGTGGCCTCTGCCTCCTCTGCTCTCTCTCTGGCCTCTACCTCCACTAGTCTCTCTGACTTATCTGTCTCCTCTAGACTCTCTGTCGCCTCTTCCTCCTCTGGTCTCTCTGCGGCCTCTGCCTGCTCTAGTCTCTCTGCCTTCTCTGCCTCCTCTTGTCTCTCTGTGGCCTCTGCCTTTACTGGTCTCTCTCTGGCCTCTGCCTCCTCTGGTCTCTCTGCCTCCTCTGCCTCCTCTGGTCTCTCTGTGGCCTCTGACTCCTCTGGACTCTCTGCCTCCTCTGGTCTCTCTGTGACCTCTGCTTCCTCTGGACTCTCTGTGGCCTCTGCCTCCTCTTGTCTCTCTATTCCTCTATCTCCTCTGGGTTCTCTGTCTTTCTGCCTCCTCTGAACTCTCGGTGGCCTCTTCCCCCTCTGGTCTAACTGTGGCCTTTGCCTCTTCTGCGCTCTATATCTCCTCTTCCTCCTCTCGTCTCTCTGTAGCTTCTGCCTCCTCTGGTCTCTCTGTGGCCTCTGTCTCCTCTGGCCTCTCCTGTCTCTCTGCCTCCACTAGTCTCTCTATTGCCTCTGCCTCCTCTGGTCTGTCTCCTGCCTCTGACTCCTCTGGTCTCTTTGTCTCCTATGCCTCCTCTAGTCACTCTGTGGCCTCTGCCTCCTCTGGACTCTCTGCCTCCTCTGGTCTCTCTGTGGCCTCTGCCTCCTCTGGTCTCTCTGCCTCCGCTGCTCTAACTGCCTCCTTTGGTCTCTCTGTGGCCGCTGCCTCCTCTGGTCTCTCTGTGGCATCTGCCTTTTCTGGTCTCTCTGCCTCCTCTGCCTCCTCTGGTCTCTCTGTGGCCTCTGCCTCCTCTGGTCTTTTGTGGCTTCTGCCTCCTCTGGTCTCTCTTTGGCCTCTACCTCCTCTAGCCTCTCTGTGGCCTCTGCCTCCTCTGGACTCTCTATTCCTCTATCTCCTCTGGTCTCTCTGTGGCCTCTGTCTCCTTTGGTCTCTCTGCCTCCTCTGCATCCTCTCGTCTCTCTGCCTCCTCTGGGCTCTCTGTCTTTCTGCCTCAACTGAACTCTCGGTGGCCTCTTCCCCCTCTGGTCTAACTGTGCCCTCTTCCTCTTCTGCTCTCTCTATCTCCTCTGCCTCCTCTCGTCTCTCTGTGGCCTCTGCCTCCTCTGGTCTCTCTGTGGCCTCTGCCTTTACTGGTCTCTCTGTGGCCTCTGACTCCTCTGGACTCTCTGCCTCCTCTGGTCTCTCTGTGACCTCTGCTTCCTCTGGTCTCTCTGTGGCCTCTGCCTCCTCTTGTCTCTCTATTTCTCTATCTCCTCTGGGTTCTCTGTCTTTCTGCCTCCTCTGAACTCTCGGTGGCCTCTTCCCCCTCTGGTCTAACTGTGGCCTTTGCCTCTTCTGCGCTCTATGGCTGTGTCCAAATTCAGGGTCTACATCCTCCTTAGGATCCTTCCTACCCGGTTGAAGGAGGAGGGGTCCTCCGACGACCGCAAAACCCGGAAGTCGGTGTTTGTGAATTTGGACAACCTACCCTTCTTTTAGTTCCCTCCCTTACCCGTTGCTCATTTCCTGTCGCCTAGCAACCGTGACAGCGCCAAGCTTTTTTTTTTTTGTTTGCTCTGGTAAAGCATCGTTCTTTCCCCGGAGCTTTATAAAAACTTCTGTCTGCTCTTTCATCCCTGGAAGCGTTCAACAGCTTCTATCACTAACAGATTAGCTGTGTGTACTACTACTCTCCCACTCCGCTACCGCTCACTTCATTGGCCATTACGCTCTGCCGAAAAGAATTATGGGATAGGTAGGACGGGAAAGGATCCACCACACCCATCCTTCCAATTCGGGGAAAAGGAGGACGTATTTGTGGGCCGCATTTGAAGGATCCTACGAATTTGGACAGCCTTCGTCGCTGCGCTGTGACGTAACATCCTTCAAATGAGGACTCCGAAGGATGCAGACCCTGAATTTGGACACAGCCTATATCTCCTCTGCCTCCTCTGGTCTCTCTGTGGCCTCTGCCTCCTCTGGCCTCTCTAGTCTCTCTGCCTCCACTAGTCTCTCTATTGCCTCTGCCTCCTCTGGTCTGTCTGTGGCTCTCTGTCTTTCTGCCTCAACTGAACTCTCGGTGGCCTCTTCCCCCTCTGGTCTAACTGTGGCCTCTTCCTCTTCTGCTCTCTATCTCCTCTGCCTCCTCTCGTCTCTCTGTGGCCTCTGCCTCCTCTGGTCTCTCTGTGGCCTCTGCCTTCTCTTGACTCTCTGCCTCCTCTGCCTCCTCTAGTCTCTAGGCCTCCACTGCTCTCTTTTTTGTCTCTGCCTCCTCTGGTCTGTCTGCCTCCGCTGCTCTAACTGCCTCCTCTGGTCTCTCTGTGGCCTCTGCCTCCTCTGGTCTTTCTGTGGCCTCTGCCTCCTCTTGACTCTCTGCCTCCTCTGGTCTCTTTGTGGCCTCTGCCTCCTCTGGTCTGTCTGCCTCCGCTGCTCTAACTGCCTCCTCTGGTCTCTCTGTGGCCTCTGCCTCCTCTGGTCTTTCTGTGGCCTCTGCCTCCTCTGGTCTCTCTGTGGCCTCTACCTCCTCTGGCCTCTCATTGGCCTCTGCCTCCTCTGGACTCTCTGCCTCCTCTGGCCTTTTTTTGGCCTCTGCCTTCTCTGGTCTCTCTGCCTCCTCTGCTCCCTCTGCTCTCTGCCTCCACTGGTCTCTCAATTGCCTCTGCCTCCTCTGGTCTCTCTGTGGCCTATGCCTCCTCTGGATTCTCTGTGGCCTCTGCCTCCTCTGGTCTCTCTGTCTCCTCTGCCTCCAATGGTCTCTCTACCTCCTCTGCCTCCTCTGGTCTGTCTGTGACCTCTGCCTCCTGTCGTCTCTCTGTGGCCTCTGCCTCCTCTGGTCTCTCTATCTCCTATGCCTCCACTGGTCTCTCAGTGGCCTTTGACTCCACTCGTCTCTCTGTGGCCTCTGCCTCCTCTGCTCTCTCTCTGGCCTCTACCTCCACTAGTCTCTCTGACTTATCTGTCTCCTCTAGACTCTCTGTCGCCTCTTTCTCCTCTGGTCTCTCTGCGGCCTCTGCCTCCTCTAGTCTCTCTGCCTTCTCTGCCTCCTCTTGTCTCTCTGTGGCCTCTGCCTTTACTGGTCTCTCTCTGGCCTCTGCCTCCTCTGGTCTCTCTGCCTCCTCTGCCTCCTCTGGTCTCTCTGTGGCCTCTGACTCCTCTGGACTCTCTGCCTCCTCTGGTCTCTCTGTGACCTCTGCTTCCTCTGGTCTCTCTGTGGCCTCTGCCTCCTCTTGTCTCTCTATTCCTCTATCTCCTCTGGGTTCTCTGTCTTTCTGCCTCCTCTGAACTCTCGGTGGCCTCTTCCCCCTCTGGTCTAACTGTGGCCTTTGCCTCTTCTGCGCTCTATATCTCCTCTTCCTCCTCTCGTCTCTCTGTGGCCTCTGCCTCCTCTGGTCTCTCTGTGGCCTCTGCCTCCTCTGGCCTCTCCTGTCTCTCTGCCTCCACTAGTCTCTCTATTGCCTCTGCCTCCTCTGGTCTGTCTGTGGCCTCTGACTCCTCTGGTCTCTTTGTCTCCTATGCCTCCTCTAGTCACTCTGTGGCCTCTGCCTCCTCTGGACTCTCTGCCTCCTCTGGTCTCTCTGTGGCCTCTGCCTCCTCTGGTCTCTCTGCCTCCGCTGCTCTAACTGCCTCCTCTGGTCTCTCTGTGGCCTATGCCTCCTCTGGGCTCTCTGTGGCATCTGCCTTTTCTGGTCTCTCTGCCTCCTCTGCCTCCTCTGGTCTCTCTGTGGCCTCTGCCTCCTCTGGTCTTTTTGTGGCTTCTGCCTCCTCTGGTCTCTCTGTGGCCTCTACCTCCTCTAGCCTCTCTGTGGCCTCTGCCTCCTCTGGACTCTCTATTCCTCTATCTCCTCTGGTCTCTCTGTGGCCTCTGTCTCCTTTCTCCTCTCTGCCTCCTCTGCATCCTCTCGTCTCTCTGCCTCCTCTGGGCTCTCTGTCTTTCTGCCTCAACTGAACTCTCGGTGGCCTCTTCCCCCTCTGGTCTAACTGTGGCCTCTTCCTCTTCTGCTCTCTCTATCTACTCTGCCTCCTCTCGTCTCTCTGTGGCCTCTGCCTCCTCTGGTCTCTCTGTGGCCTCTGCCTCCTCTGGTCTCTCTGCCTCCGCTGCTCTAACTGCCTCCTCTGGTCTCTCTGTGGCCGCTGCCTCCTCTGGTCTCTCTGTGGCATCTGCCTCCTCTGGTCTCTCTGTGGCCTCTGCCTCCTCTGGTCTTTTTGTGGCTTCTGCCTCCTCTGGTCTCTCTGTGGCCTCTACCTCCTCTAGCCTCTCTGTGGCCTCTGCCTCCTCTGGACTCTCTATTCCTCTATCTCCTCTGGTCTCTCTGTGGCCTCTGTCTCCTTTGGTCTCTCTGCCTCCTCTGCATCCTCTCGTCTCTCTGCCTCCTCTGGGCTCTCTGTCTTTCTGCCTCAACTGAACTCTCGGTGGCCTCTTCCCCCTCTGGCCTAACTGTGCCCTCTTCCTCTTCTGCTCTCTCTATCTCCTCTGCCTCCTCTCATCTCTCTGTGGCCTCTGCCTCCTCTGGTCTCTCTGTGGCCTCTGCATTTACTGGTCTCTCTGTGGCCTCTGACTCCTCTGGACTCTCTGCCTCCTCTGGTCTCTCTGTGACCTCTGCTTCCTCTGGTCTCTCTGTGGCCTCTGCCTCCTCTTGTCTCTCTATTTCTCTATCTCCTCTGGGTTCTCTGTCTTTCTGCCTCCTCTGAACTCTCGGTGGCCTCTTCCCCCTCTGGTCTAACTGTGGCCTTTGCCTCTTCTGCGCTCTATGGCTGTGTCCAAATTCAGGGTCTACATCCTCCTTAGGATCCTTCCTACCCGGTTGAAGGAGGAGGGGTCCTCCGACGACCGCAAAACCGGAAGTCGGTGTTTGTGAATTTGGACAGCCTACCCTTCTTTCAGTTCCCTCCCTTACCCGTTAGTCATTTCCTGTCGCCTAGCAACCGTGACAGCGCCAAGCTTTTTTTGTTTGCTCTGGTGAAGAGCTCATCGTTCTTTCCCCGGAGCTTTATAAAAACTTCTGTCTGCTCTTTCATCCCTGGAAGCGTTCAACAGCTTCTATCACTAACAGATTAGCTGTGTGTAAGGGGATATTCACACAGGCTGTAAGGAAGAAGCTAGTTTACGAGTAATGTTTTTTGGTATATAAACGTACAAATGTAAAAAAAAAAATACTTAACAAAATGTATGACAACCACTGAAAAAAACACGTATTTTTTTTAAAAGCCAGTTTTTAAAAAACGTACATCTAAAAGCATACTCCTCTCCCACTCCGCTACCGCTCACTTCATTGGCCATTACGCTCTGCCGAAAAGAATTATGGGATAGGTAGGACGGGAAAGGATCCACCACACCCATCCTTCCAATTCGGGGAAAAGGAGGACGTATTTGTGGGCCGCATTTGAAGGATCCTACGAATTTGGACAGCCTTCGTCGCTGCGCTGTGACGTAACATCCTTCAAATGAGGACTCGAAGGATGCAGACCCTGAATTTGGACACAGCCTATATCTCCTCTGCCTCCTCTCGTCTCTCTGTGGCCTCTGCCTCCTCTGGTCTCTCTGTGGCCTCTGCCTCCTCTGGCCTCTCTAGTCTCTCTGCCTCCACTAGTCTCTCTATTGCCTCTGCCTCCTCTGGTCTGTCTGTGGCCTCTGACTCCTCTGGTCTCTTTGTCTCCTATGCCTCCTCTAGTCACTCTGTGGCCTCTGCCTCCTCTGGACTCTCTGCCTCCTCTGGTCTCTCTGTGGCCTCTGCCTCCTCTGGTCTCTCTGCCTCCGCTGCTCTAACTGCCTCCTCTGGTCTCTCTGTGACCGCTGCCTTCTCTGGTCTCTCTGTGGCATCTGCCTTTTCTGGTCTCTCTGCCTCCTCTGCCTCCTCTGGTCTCTCTGTGGCCTCTGCCTCCTCTGGTCTTTTTGTGGCTTCTGCCTCCTCTGGTCTCTCTGTGGCCTCTACCTCCTCTAGCCTCTCTGTGGCCTCTGTCTCCTCTGGACTCTCTATTCCTATAACTCCTCTGGTCTCTCTGTGGCCTCTGTCTCCTTTGGTCTCTCTGCCTCCTCTGCATCCTCTCGTCTCTCTGCCTCCTCTGGGCTCTCTGTCTTTCTGCCTCAACTGAACTCTCGGTGGCCTCTTCCCCTCTGGTCTAACTGTGGCCTCTTCCTCTTCTGCTCTCTCTATCTCCTCTGCCTCCTCTCGTCTCTCTGTGGCCTCTGCCTCCTCTGGTCTCTCTGTGGCCTCTGCCTTCTCTTGACTCTCTGCCTCCTCTGCCTCCTCTAGTCTCTCTGCTTCCACTGCTCTCTTTTTTGCCTCTGCCTCCTCTAGTCACTCTGTGGCCTCTGCCTCCTCTTGACTCTCTGCCTCCTCTGGTCTCTTTGTGGCCTCTGCCTCCTCTGGTCTGTCTGCCTCCGCTGCTCTAACTGCCTCCTCTGGTCTCTCTGTGGCCTCTGCCTCCTCTGGTCTTTCTGTGGCCTCTGCCTCCTCTGGTCTCTCTGTGGCCTCTACCTCCTCTGGCCTCTCATTGGCCTCTGCCTCCTCTGGACTCTCTGCCTCCTCTGGCCTTTTTTTGGCCTCTGCCTTCTCTGGTCTCTCTGCCTCCTCTGCTCCCTCTGCTCTCTGCCTCCACTGGTCTCTCAATTGCCTCTGCCTCCTCTGGTCACTCTGTGGCCTCTGCCTCCTCTGGTCTCTTTGTCTCCTCTGCCTCCTCTAGTCACTCTGTGGGCTCTGCCTCTTCTGGTCTCTCTGTCTCCTCTGCCTCCTCTCCTCTAACTGCCTCGTCTGGTCTCTCTGCCTCCTCTGCTTCCTCTCGTCTCTCTGTGGCCTCTGCCTAAACTGCTCTCTCTGTCTCCCCTGCCTCTACTGGTCTCTCTGCCTTCTCTGCCTCCTCTGCTCTCTCTACCTCCATTGGTCTCTCTGTGGCCTCTGCCTCTTGTGGTCTCTCTGTGGCCTCTGCCTTCTCTGGTCTCTCTGTGGCCACTGCCTCCTCTGGTCTCTCTGTGGCATCTGCCTTTTCTGGTCTCTCTGCCTCTTCTGGTCTCTCTGTGGCCTCTGCCTCTTCTGGTCTCTCTGTGGCCTCTGCCTCCTCTGGACTCTCTGTCTCCTCTGGTCTTTGTGTGACCTCTTCCTCCTCTAGTCTCTCTACCTCCCCTGCTACCTCGTCTCTCTGTGTCCTCTGCCTCCACTGGTCTCTCTGTGGCATCTGCCTCCTCTGGTCTTTTGTCTCCTCTGCCTCCTCTAGTCACTGTGTGGCCTCTGCCTCCTTTGGTCTCTCTGCCTTCTCTGCCTCCTCTGCTTTAACTTCCTCCTCTGGTCTCTCTGTCTCTCTGCCTCATCTGGTCTCTCTGTGGCCTCTGCCTCCTCTGGTCTTTCTGCTTCCTTTGCCTCCACTGGTCTCTCTATTGCCTCTGCCTCCTCTGGTCTCTCTGTGGCCTATGCCTCCTCTGGTCTCTCTGTCTCTCTGCCTCATCTGGTCTCTCTGTGGCCTCTGCATCCTCTGGTCTCTCTGAAGCCTCTGCCTTCTCTGCTCTCTCTGTGGCCGCTGCCTCCTCTTGTCGCTCTGTGGCATTTGCCTTTTCTGGTCTCTCTGCCTCCTCTGCCTCCTCTGGTCTCTCTGTGACCTCTGCCTCATCTGGTCTCTCTATAGCCTCTGTCTCCTCCGGACTCTCTGCCTTCTCTGCATCCTCTAGTCTCTCTGTGGCTTTTGCCTCCTCTTGTCTCTCTGTCTTTCTGCCTCCTCTAGTCACTGTGTGGCCTCTGCCTCCTCTGGACTCTCTGCCTCCTCTAGTCTTTCTGTGACACTTCCTCCTCTAGAGTCTCTGCCTCCCCTGCTTCCTCTCGTCTCTCTGTCTCGTCTGCCTCCTCTGGTCTCTGGAATAATGTTTTTTACTCTAGCTAGTCGATAGATGTTTTTCCGGATTTATTCGGCGAAGTCAGCTTCCGGCTTGACCAATACAGATTAGCTAATCTACCGAGCTATAGCTGGGCTCGATAGTCCGCTCCGCAAACTTATTTACCCAGTACCTACTGCTTGGCTACTGTCAGCATCCGCTAACTAATGATATCATATTCAGATTATTGTCCGTAACTCGCTCCGCTAAGTCAGTTTCTAGAATCCCGACAGTCACGTACAATTGTCTGAGCACTGATCAGTGGGAGAAAGAGACAAAAGGCACACACAGTTTTCGTGGTTCTGTTCTCTCCTTTCTCAAAGCTTTATTGTGACGCACAGTTTATATACAATGGCAGTGTGACTTTACATGGTAATGGTGCATCTACCAATCCCAGAATACATTCAGAATGTAACTAAAAAGAAAAAGACAGATGTTTCTTGTGCAGCAAAGCAGTGTGTCCATATATGGAAGTCCATATGGCTCAAAGCATCCTGTCCACCCAAAGAGGCACAAAGCCATGTACAATGTCCTACAATGGGTAGTCTAACTAAAGCCCTTAATAACTACAATGAAGTCATAAGCACTCCAAAACTCATCTACAAACTAGGTTAAAAAGGATACAAACTATATTAAAAGGATATCATTCCAATATATGATTAAAATAACATTTTACTTATAGCATTCCACCCTTTGATTCTATAAAAGAATCACCTTACACTGAAAATACTCGGACCAAGGGAATTTCACAGTTGTTGATGGACCTGTACAGGCCGTCACCCAAACCTGATCCTTTCCTGTTCACATAGTCAATAATGTTGGAAAAAGTTATATATCAAGATCCTTAGGAAAAACATATAATCCTATTTTTCCTCATCGTCATTTTCTGAATTCGTGATTCATCCAAAAGTAGTGTAGGATAAAAATTGGTAGAATGTACAAGCAATATGTTTTCCATCCGTCGTTGAATACATCCTATTATGCATGGAACACACATACAGAATAACAACATTAAAATAATTACACTTGCCATAGGCACCAGAATTGAAGTAACTATACCTGAAAATCGTCCAAAAGTGTTATTTACCCATTGGTCAAACCAGCCTTTACTTAACATATAATTTAAATCAGAAAGTTCCGTCTGTAGATCTTTTATTTCCTGGATAGCAAGAGAAACATTTGACATGTCAGATATTTGTTTTATATTGGTGCAACACCCTTCATCCGCATTGATGAAAGTACACAGACCTCCTCTGTCAGCCAGCAAAATATCCAGTGCTTGTCTATTCTCTAGCACCGTTCTAGTGACATCTGTAAGTTTTTGTTCAATCGCTAGCAACGATTTAGCCGTAGAATTGACCATTCTCTGTTGAGTATAATAAAGATAATTAATCCACTTGCTGTGTTTAGACGATGTTATTGCCGATAAAAGCGGTATTGCAGCAAGTAAAGACCATCCATTAGGGTCTCTAATGGCCTGAAATTCAGGAGGCACACCCATAGGTATCCCAAAACTGTTATCCTCAGCTCCTCTCTTGTTCCTTGTTTTCAAATCCTCCTCTTTAGTGATGACTGTAATTCTTTCAGCAAGCATAACTACAGCGCCTCCTCATCTACTCCTGGTCTGTTTCTTAATGTTGCTGTATTACCACATGCAAAGAAAATGTCTGAGTCCAGTCCAGTCTGCTAATGATTTCTCCCAACCACCTGCCTCTACCTGAGTCATCAGTAGTTCCCATCCATTGAACACACTTTATACGGTAACTGAAAGGTAGCCTTGCTCGTCCTGAACCCACCCTTATACAGGAGAACTCAGCAGCCTTCGCTGCGGGGCACTCTCGAACCGGAGGGTCTAATTGAAGCTCCTTGTGTGTGTAACGTGGTTTAGGACACTTTGACTCCCACAGGTGATTCATGTAGGCAAAGTGTCTGTTAATCATTGACAGAAAAATGCAATCTATTAAACAAATATTGCTGTGCAACGATAGGATAGAATTTGCCAACGTGCAGTAAAAGGTTCCCATTTCTGTTAGATATACTTTAGTTTCTATACCAGCTTGGTTAATAACGATATAAGTATCACAAGTTTCTTTTTTATTTACAGCTACTCCTACAGCCATATACTTTTGTCTTGGTACCACACAGATTACACAATCCTCTGGTTTCACCCCTAGAGGTCGAACTATGTTGGTTAGTGTTTTATTCCATCTAGATTCAAAAGTTAGTATGTCCAGGTTTTCGTCCTCATCTGGTTCTGCTGGCTGTACTGTAGCAGGACGTATTGGAACAATAGATGGAAGTGACTGATATATAGGGTTGGCTGAGGAGAGTCTCGGTAATTGTACTAATTTCCTTTAAGTTGCCACAATCGTATTTGGGTTTTGACAAAGCATAACCTAAAGGAAATGTTACACATTTACAATATATGTTACCATGTTGTGGTCTACCAGGCCAGTTACAATGCAATGAAACCTCTGTGCTATTCTGATGTTGGCCCTGTACGCACTGTAAACAGAACATACTTGGGATGCTACTCCAAACTGTGGCACATATGTAACAATGTTCTTTACCTCTTTTCCACATGGCTCAAATTCTAAAGCAAAACTACTAATGTGTCCCACCTTGGTTTTACAGTTGCAAATTATTTCATCACCTTGTAGTGTGTAGCCCACGTGAATAATGCCTTCTGTTCCCCTTACAACGTTTCCTTTATACTCAAAGCACCATGAATTTCCAGTAATATTACACAAATCATAAAAGAAAAAACATCTTGTAAATATTATGTCACACTATGTACACTGTAAGCCTTGAATAACTTATCTCAGTCTTTGTAGTCGTATTTTCCAGGAGCGCTCCTTCAGTCAGTCGAGTTCTCGTCCTTTGAGACAATGTCCGTGTCCGTGTCTTTGTCCTTGTCCTTGGTGGTACTGTCTTTAGTTGGTCCGTCAGCTAGCTTGTCAACGATCGCCTTTTTATGTGGTGGTGATGGATCCAAGTTGCTCTCTCGCCCACTTTGACTGCTGTTGGTGATGTTAGCAGAACCTGGTATGGGCCCTCGAACCTTGGCTCCGACCACTTTTTCCGTCTCCACCTCTTTATCCACACATAGTCGCCTGGCACCAGGTCGTAGTGGCCCGTATCAGGTCTGGTCAAGTCAAGCCTGGGTAAAGAAGAGAAGATCTCTGCCAGCAACTTATAGTATTCTCCAAGTTGTAAATCATGTACTTGGTTAGTAGTTAGTAAATCAAGTCTACCCGAAATGGTCTACCATACACTCGCTCAAATGCAGACAACCCATGGCTTGAAGTAGTCCTAAGACTCATAAGAGCCAGTGGCAGTGCTTCTCTCCAATTCAATTTTTGTCTTCAGTGATTTTTACCAGTTTGTTTTTAAGGAGTTTGTTCATGTTTTCAATCAGTCCAGCACTTTGAGGATGATATGCGCAATGATAGTTCATTTTTATGCTTAATGCTTTTGACAAATTTTGCATTATCTCCCCCACAAATCCTGGACCATTGTCTGATGACAATTTTTCTGGAATACCCCATCTCGGAAGTATTTCCTTGAGAATCCATTTTGCAACTGTACCTGCATCCATATGAGAACAAGGAAATGCCTCAAGCCACGATGTAGCAGAACAAACCATTGTTAGTACATATTTCGTTCCTTGGCATGCACTTAGTTCAATAAAATCCATCATCCAGTGATGACCTGGTCCTTGAGCTCTTTTTATTTGTTGCAACTTACTCTGCGCAGTTTTTACATTGTGCCTGGCACACATACAACACTTAAGACAGACTTCTGCCACTATCTGCTGTATCCCTGGGCAGTGCCAAACTTCTCTAATAAGATTTACCATTTTATTTTGTCCATCATGGTCTTTATGTGCTATTTCTGCAGCAATTCTATACCAGGCTCGTGGTAAACATGGTTTTCCATTAGATGTCCATATACCATTAACTTGGGTAGCGTAATTTTTCCATCTGGAAAGTTCAGTTTTTCTGCTTGATTTTGAATGTCCTGTATTGAAGTTTCAAAATAGTCTCGTGTAGACACATTGTTTAAACTCTCAACATTTATTTTTGTTTTACTTTCCGCTGCTTTTTGGCCTCGGCATCTGCCTTTGCATTGCCAAGACTTTCTAAGTCTGTATTTTTCGTATGTGCTTTACATTTTACCACTGCTATTTTTAGGTAAAAGTATTGCTTCCAGTAATCTCTGAACCTGTTCACTGTTAGAGATTTGTTTACCCATGGCCGTTAGAAAATTTCTTTGTTGCCACAGTGCTCCAAAATCATGTACTACTCCAACGCATATCTACTATCTGTGTAGATAGTTACTTCCTGTTCCTTGTGCAATTCACAAGCTCTTGTTAACGCATGAAGCTCAGCTTTTGTGCTGACCAATGTTGTGGCAATACTCCAGATTCTAAAATTGTTTCAGCCGTTACCACAGCATACCCCACCTCCATTCCACCCTTTTGGTCTCTTTTAGCACACCGTCCACAAATACTATACTTCCTGTATTAAGAGGAACGTCAAGAAGATCTCGTCTTGGGGTAAGAACCTCTCTAACAACTTCCTGACAGTCGTGTGTGTCTGTGTCATCTGATGGAAATGGAAGTAAAGTTGCTGGGTTTAGCTTGGTGCATGTCTTTATTGTCAGCATAGGGTCTCCAAACAAACATGTCTCGTATTTCAAATACCTTTGAGTAGTGAGGTGTGTCAAATGTTGGTCTTGAAGAAGCATTTGTATTTGATGGTTACACCATACTGTCAAAGGTGAAAATCTCACCACTCCCGGACTGCTAGAACTGCTTCATACATTCCTACAATGCTCTGTACACAGGTTGGATATGCACGTGCAACATAATCAAGTCTTTTACTAATATAGCCCACTGGCTTCTGCAATCCTCCTCTCGTCTGGGTTAGTACTGCTCTCATGTAGCCATCTGAAGAATCAACAAACAACTCATAAGGTTTATTACCGTCAAACCACCCCAGTGCTGGACTATTCATAATACTGTCTTTCGCCTTTTCAAACTGTTCCCTTGCCTCTTCAGTCCACTGCACTGTGTCTGTGTTCTTCATGTCATGTGTTAGCAGATCTCTAAATGTTCCTTCCATGTTTGCAAAACTGGGAATCCATGTTCTACAGTATGAGCAAATTCCAATGAAACTTAACAAATCTTTTTTAGTCTTTGGTAAAGGTGTGTTACGAACTGCCTGCTTTCTGTCACCTGTCAGTCGTCTTCCTTCCTGAGAAATTATCTGTCCTAGATATGTCACTTCCTGTTGACATATAATTACTTTGTCCTTATTTACTCTGTGGTTGTTAACTGCCAAGTATTTAAGGAGATCCAATGTGCCGCATCTGCACTCGTCTTTGTCTTCTGCACATATTAACAGATCATCAACATACTGCAGTACTGTAATGTCAGTGTCAGTCTCAAATTCACTTAATTGTTTATCTAAAACTGCATGAAAAACAGCGGGGCTGTCCACGAATCCTTGAGGCAAAGAAGTCCATGTGAACTTTGACCCCCCCAATGTGAAAACAAACCATGGCTGTGTGTCTTCATGTATTGGTACTGAAAAAAATGCATTAGCCAAATCAATTGTCGAAAACCACTTATGTGTCGGTTTTATCTTTGTCCAAATAGTATGTGGATTGGCTACAACCGATGGAATTGGTTTAGTGAGTGCATTTATTGCCCTTAGATCATGAATGAACCTCCATCTGACCATTGTCCTTCTTTTCTTGATTGGATAAATTGGTGTGTTTGCACCTTCTTTGTTGTATGGAATAATCACACCAGCTTTTAAATAATCGTTGAGACAGCTCAATGCCCCTTCCTGCGCCTCTTGTGAGATTGGGTACTGTCTAAGTTGAGGTTTAGTGTTTGTGTTTGTAGTGATGCGGTAGGGAGGTACATTTAGCCTGCCCACATCCGTTGGACCTTTTGACCAAAGTATGTCTGGTATCTGTTCTAAGTCAGCTGCGATTGACTCTGATATCATCATACATTTCTCCACAGACTCTCTCATCCATACCGTCTTAAACACTGACCACATTTGCCACAAACTTATTTCATACACCTCCAGAGTTGGATTAAACCGTACTTTATCCCCAACAGTAACCCACCCTGACTTGGCGTCATTGAGAAGTATCATAGTCAGAAAAGATTGTAGGTCTTTCCACTCATCTGTATCATCTCTGGCAATAGAAACATGTGGTGTGTGTCCAGTAAACAGATGCATTTGTTCAGAGTGTAACTCTACTGAGCATACGGCTCTAGTCTTACTACAGTATAAACTTTTACCATTAAGGTGTTGTGTGCGTCTTTAATCTGTTTGTAAAGTCTTCTTCATAATTGTCATCAGGTCCCTGTGACACATGCAACGCAATGTAATTCTTCTGCTGTCATGAAGTGTCTTGACTGAGTGGTGTATTGTCGGGCTATGTCAAGAACTATCTGTCCTGCCTCTGTGTGTTGCAAATCTAGCTGCATCATATAGATGACAAGAGGTATGTCATGTCCGTTTAACACAAACTGTTGTTCTGGGTTTCTCATTTTAACCTCAGTCGGTGTACTTTCTACTGTCATACACATTTTCTTCATAAGGTCTCTTCCACATAGATTAATTGGACAAGATCTAGATAAAATAAATTCATGTTCCACAATCCGATCTAGGCCCTCTACTATAAGTGGACTTGTTACGCTTCCAATTGCATTTGATTAGTGTTTCCTATTGTAAACACAGTTTTGTTTGACAATGGAATATGATTTTTCCATTTACACTTAGTAGATAATACTGATTTAGATGCACGCTATCTATTAAAAGATTTTCAATTTCACCATTAATCTGTAGTATAACATTCGGTCCATCGTCTTTACTTGATATTCTGATTTCTTCAACATCCATGTCCTGTAAGTCAGTCAAGTTAGTCTGGATAGTCTGGTCTGATGCACTCCCGCATAAAATCCTATGCTTGAAATGGTGGTGCACTGGGTTCTGACCTTTTTAACTTTGGGCAATTTCTTGCCCAGTGGCCTTTCCTTGCAAAATCTGCACTGATCTTTTCCAATATTCCATCTTCTTTTCTTAAACCTATTCTCTGTCTGTGCCTGCGGTTGCTGTATGTCTCGTCTTGGATCCTGTACATAAAACACTTGCTGCGTCTCTTTTTTAGCCTTCTTTTCCTTTTCTGTCCTGGCTAAATACTCCTCCCAATGCTGAGCCTGAGTTATTAACTCATACCACCCCATAGTTTTCCAGCCAACCTTGTGTCGTTTGATTAAAATCTGAGTTTCTGAGTTTAATCTATTTAATCCAAGTGCTACAACGGCTGCCTCAAATGGTCCTATAGGGCTAGACCCAAACTTACCCTTGTCCTGTTCCGTCTGTTGCTCATATGCTTTAAGGAATTTAGCCAAAAACAAAGGTGCACTCTCTTCAGGACCCTGAGTCATTTGCATTACATTTTGAAGACCTGAATAGTTACCCCAAACCTCTTTAGCAAAAGAACTATTGCATTTACCATGTCTTGGTAGTCGTCATCTCTGTCCACTGTACTTCTTTAGAAACCACTTTTCTATAGTTCTACTCTCATCAAACAACTTGTCCCATTTATAAGCTTCATCTTTACTAATCATGCACAACAATTTTCTGCATTCTTCACCAGTCGGCCTCCACTGTTTACACAATGAGATCCAATTTTTTTCAAAAGCATGCGTACCATGTCTGGGGTCAGGAACACATCCAGCTGCCTGTTTCATTTCTGTCCTGTCCCATGGTCTGAAAACCTGTTGTATACCATCTCCTCCTGCAACTTGATACATAGGAAACTGCCCAACAGGCTGCACCAACATCTGCTCAATCAATCTAACTGGTGTCTGAGATGTATGTCCAGTGTCTCCCCTTGTAACTGGTTTTGTTAGAGGTAACAGTCCGTCTGAGTCAGTGTTTTCAGTGGGTAATGGAGGATAAAGTGATGCTGCTATTGGTGGCTTATTAGATGGTGACACAAGTACATTTGTTTTTGGTTTTGATACACAAATTATGTGGCGCATTACTATCAGCCAGGTCTGGTCCTACTACTTTCTGAACCTGGAGTGATTCTGTTGATAATTCTTTTCCTTTTAGGCTTTTATTTAATCTAAGGTTTGCTTCTTGCTCCACGGCTTTAAACAAATAAAGTCTTGTATTGTTAATTTTACTTTTGGTTTATTTTTATTTTTAGACCATGTACCATTGTAACAATTTTCCATGTTTTGTCTTAATTGTTGTAATTGTTGAACACTTAAACTACCCCCTTCTGAAATCCCAACTTTTTCCCATATATTAACCCTTTTAGTTGAGCCTGGATACTTTTTTCCATAAATTCACATAATGCAGAATTTGGTTCAGCGTTACTTTTGGATTTACACAACCCCATTTTAGTTTTTCAAAGTTGGCACTTACCCGGACACAATGAGAAGTGTAGTTCGATCTCAGGGACTCCAGGAGCTTCACCTCGGGCCTCCAGTCTGGCAAGGAAGTCTCGGTCCCACCTCTTCTCCACGGCTGCTGTCTGTCTATGCTGCCGGAAGGCTTGATGAGTTGCGCTAGGTGGGGCTTTGAGTTCGTTGTCCAGCCCGTGGTCGATGATGCCGCTCTGGATCCCACTTCTGACACCAATGGAATAATGTTTTTACTCTAGCTAGTCGATAGATGTTTTTCCGGATTTATTCGGCGAAGTCAGCTTCCGCTTGACCAATACAGATTAGCTAATCTACCGAGCTATAGCTGGGCTCGATAGTCCGCTCCGCAAACTTATTTTTACCCAGTACCTACTGCTTGGCTACTGTCAGCATCCGCTAACTAATGATATCATATTCAGATTATTGTCCGTAACTTCGCTCCGCTAAGTCAGTTTCTAGAATCCCGACAGTCACGTACAATTGTCTGAGCACTGATCAGTGGGAGAAAGAGACAAAAGGCACACACAGTTTTCGTGGTTCTGTTCTCTCCTTTCTCAAAGCTTTATTGTGACGCACAGTTTATATACAATGGCAGTGTGACTTTACATGGTAATGGTGCATCTACCAATCCCAGAATACATTCAGAATGTAACTAAAAAGAAAAAGACAGATGTTTCTTGTGCAGCAAAGCAGTGTGTCCATATATGGATGTCCATATGACTCAAAGCATCCTGTCCACCCAAAGAGGCACAAAGCCATGTACAATGTCCTACAATGGGTAGTCTAACTAAAGCCCTTAATAACTACAATGAAGTCATAAGCACTCCAAAACTCATCTACAAACTAGGTTAAAAAAGGATACAAACTATATTAAAAAGGATATCATTCCAATATATGATTAAAATAACATTTTACTTATAGCAGTCTCTCTGCCTCCTCTGCCTCCTCTGGTCTCTATGTGGCCTCTGCCTCCTCTGGTCTCTCTGTGGCCTCTGACTTCTCTTGTCTCTCTGCCTCCTCTGCCCCCTCTGGTCTCTCAATCTCTACTGGTCTCTCTATTGCCTGTGCCTCCTCTGGTCTCTCTGTTGCCTCTGCCTCCTCTGGTTTCTCTGCCTCCTCTGCTTCCTCTCGTCTCTCTGTGGCCTCTGCCTCCTCTGCTCTCTCTGTCTCCCCTGCCTCCACTGGTCTCTCTGCCTTCTCTGCCTCCTCTGATCTCTCTACCTCCACTGGTCTCTCTGTGACCTCTGCAATCCTCTGGTCTCTCTCTGGCCTATGCCTCCTCTGGATTCTCTCATGGCCTATGCCTCCACTGGTGTCTCTGTCTCCTCTGCCTCCTTTCATCTCTCTGTGGCCTCTGCATCTTCTGTTCTCTCTGTGGCCTCTGCCTCCTCTTGTCTCTCTATTCCTCTGCCTCCTCTGGTCTCTCTGTGGCCTCTGCATCTTCTGGTCTCACTGTGGCCTCTGCCTCCTCTTGTCTCTCTTTTCCTCTACCTCCTCTGGTCTCTCTGTGTCCTCATTCTCCTCTGGACTCTCTGCCTTCTCTGCATCCCCTAGTCTCTCTGTGGCCTTTGCCTCCTCTTGTCTCTCTGTCTTTCTGCCTCCTCTGAACTCTTGGTGGTCTCTGCCTCCTCTGGTCTCTCTGCCTCCTCTGCCTCCTCTGGTCTCTCTGTGGCCTCTGCCTCCTCTGGTCTCTCTCTGGCCTCTGCCTTCTATTGTCTGTCTGCCTCCTATGCCCCATCTGGTCTCTCTGACTCCACTGGTCTCTCTATTGCCTCTGCCTCCTCTGGACTGTATGCCTCCTCTGATCTATTTGTGGCCTCTGCCTCCTTTGGTCTCTCTGCCTCCTCTTCCTCCTCTGCTTCCTCTCGTCTCTCTGTGGCCTCTGCCTCCTCTGGTCTCTCTGTCTCCTCTGCCTCCTCTGGTCTCTCTGCCTCCTCTGCTTCCTCTCGTCTCTCTGTGGCCTCTGCCTCCTCTGCTCTCTCTCTCTCCCCTGCCTCCACTGGTCTCTCTGCCTTCTCTGCCTCCTCTGCTCTCTCTACCTCCACTGGTCTCTCTGTGACCTCTGCAATCCTCTAGTCTCTCTGTGGCCTATGCCTCCTCTGGATTCTCTCATGGCCTCTGCCTCCTCTAGACTCTCTGCCTCCCCTGCTTTCTCTCGTCTCTCTGTCTCGTCTGCCTCCTCTGGTCTCTCTGCCTCCTCTGCCTCCTCTGGATTCTCTGTGGCCTCTGCCTCCTCTGGTCTCTCTGTGGCCTCTGTCTTCTCTTGTCTCTCTGCCTCCTCTGCCCCCTCTGGTCTCTCTGTCTCTACTGGTCTCTCTATTGCCTGTGCCTCCTCTGGTCTCTCTGTGGCCTCTGCCTCCTCTGCTCTCTCTGTCTCCCCTGCCTCCACTGGTCTCTCTGCCTTCTCTGCCTCCTCTGCTCTCTCTACCTCCACTGGTCTCTCTGTGACCTCTGCAATCCTCTGGTCTCTCTGTGGCCTATGCCTCCTCTGGTCTCTCTGCGGCCTCTGCCTCCTCTGGTCTCTCTGTGAACTCTGCCTCCTCTGGTCTCTGTGTGGCCTCTGCCTCCACTGGTCTCTCTGTCTCCTCTGCCTCCTTTCGTCTCTTTGTGGCCTCTGCATCTTCTGGTCTCTCTGTGGCCTCTGCCTCCTCTTGTCTCTCTATTCCTCTGCCTCCTCTGGTCTCTCTGCCTCCTCTGCCTCCTCTGCTTCCTCTCGTCTCTCTGTGGCCTCTGCCTCCTCTGGTCTCTCTGTCTCCTCTGCCTCCTCTTGTCTCTCTGACTCCTCTGCCTCCTCTGGTCTCTCTGTGGCCTCTGCCTCCTCTGGTCTCTCTGTGACCTCTGACTTCTCTTTTCTCTCTGTCTCCTCTGTCCCCTCTAATCTCTCTGCCTCCACTGGTCTCTCTATTGCCTCTGCCTCCTCTCGTCTCTCTGTGGCCTCTGCCTCCTCTGGTCTCTTTGTCTCCTCTGCCTCCTCTAGTCACTCTGTGGCCTCTGCCTCCTCTGCCTTCTCTGGTCTCTCTGCCTCCTCTGGTCTCTGTGGCCTCTGCCTCCTCTGGTCTCTCTGTGGCCACTGCCTCCTCTGG
Organism: Neodontobutis hainanensis; assembly: GCA_024349245.1. Classification (NCBI taxonomy): domain Eukaryota; kingdom Metazoa; phylum Chordata; class Actinopteri; order Gobiiformes; family Odontobutidae; genus Neodontobutis; species Neodontobutis hainanensis. Next base: position 28,566 of record JALDNG010000527.1, read on the forward strand.
TCTCTCTGTTGCATCTGCCATTTCTGGTCTCTCTGCCTCCTCTCGTCCTCTAATCTCTCTGCCTCCTTTGGTCTCTCTGTCTTTCTTCCTCCTCTGAACTATTGGTGGCCTCTGCCTCCTCTCGCCTCTCTGCCCGTTGCCTCCTCTGGTCTCTCTGTCTCCACTGGTCTCTCTGTGACCTCTGCAATCCTCTGGTCTCTCTGTGGCCTATGTCTCTTTTGGATTCTCTGTGGCCTCTGCCTCCTCTGGTCTCTCTGTCTCCTCTGCCTCCTCTCGTCTCTCTGTGGCCTCTGCCTCTTCTGGTCTCTCTGTGGTCTCTGCCTCCTTTTGTCTCTTTATTCCTCTGCCTCATCTGGTCTCTCTGTGGCCTCGTTCTCCTCTGCTCTCTCTGCCTCCTCTGCATCCTCTTGTCTCTCTGCCTCCTCTGGTCTGTCTGTCTTTCTGCCTCCTCTGAACTCTCGGTGGCCTCTGCCCACTCTGGTCTCACTGTGGCCTCTGCCTCCTCTGCTCTCTCTGACTCCTTTGCCTCCTCTGGTCTCTCTGTGGCCTCTGCCTCCTCTGGTTTCTCTGTGGCCGCTGCCTTCTCTTGTCTGTCTGCCTCCTATGCCCCCTCTGGTCTCTCTGCCTCCATTGGTCTCTCTATTACCTCTGCCTCCGCTAGTCTCTCTGTGGCCTCTGCCTCCTCTGGTCTCTCTGTCTTTCTGCCTCCTCTAAACTCTCGGTGGCCTCTGCCCCCTCTGGTCTCACTGTGGCCTCTGCCTCCTCTGCTCTCTCTAACTCCTTTGCCTCCTCTGGTCTCTCTGTGGCCTCTGCCTCCTCTGGTTTCTCTGTGGCTGCTGCCTTCTCTTGTCTGTCTGCCTCCTATGCCCCATCTGGTCTCTCTGCCTCCACTGGTCTCTCTATTGCCTCTGCCTCCTCTGGTCTCTCTCTGGCATATACCTCCTCGGGTCTCTTTGTCTCCTCTGCCTCCTCTAGTCACTCTGTGGTCTCTGCCTCCTCTGGTCTCTCTGCCTCCTCTGCCTCCTCTGCTCTTACTGCCTCTTTTGTTCTCACTCTCTCTCTCTGCCTCCTCTGGTCTCTCTGTGGCCTCAGCCTCGTCTGGTCTCTCTGTGGCCTCTGCCTTCTCTGGTCTCTATCTGGCCACTGCCTTCTCTGGTCTCTCATAGGCATCTGCCTTTTCTGGTCTGTCTGCCTCCTCTGCCTCCTCTGGTCTCTCTGTGGCCTCTGCCTTCTCTGGTCTCTATCTGGCCACTGCCTACTCTGTTCTCTCTGAGGCATCTGCCTTTTCTGGTCTGTCTGTGTCCTCTGCCTCCTCTAGTCTCTCTGTGGCCTCTGCCTCCTCTGGTCTGTCTGTGTCCTCTGCCTCCTCTGGTCTCTCTGTGGCCTCTGCCTCCTCTGGTCTCTCTGTGGCCTCTGCCTCCTCTTGTCTCTCTGCCTCCTCTGCCTCCCCTTGTCTCTCTGTGGCCTCTGCCTTCTCTGGTCTCTATCTGGCCACTGCCTACTCTGTTCTCTCTGAGGCATCTGCCTTTTCTGGTCTGTCTGTGTCCTCTGCCTCCTCTAGTCTCTCTGTGGCCTCTGCCTCCTCTGGTCTGTCTGTGTCCTCTGCCTCCTCTAGTCTCTCTGTGGCCTCTGCCTCCTCTTGTCTCTCTGTCTCCTCTGCCTCCACTGGTCTCTCTGTGGCCTCTGCCTCCACTCGTCCCTCTGTGGCCTCTGCATCCTCTGGTCTTTCTGTGGCCTCTGCCTTCTTTGGTCTCTCTGCCTCCTCTGCTTCCTCTCGTCTCTCTGTGGCCTCTGCCTCCTCTGGTCTCTCTGTGGCCACTGCCTCCTCTGGTCTCTCTGTTGCATCTGCCATTTCTGGTCTCTCTGCCTCCTCTGCGTCCTCTAATCTCTCTGCCTCCTTTGGTCTCTCTGTCTTTCTTCCTCCTCTGAACTATTGGTGGCCTCTGCCTCCTCTCGCCTCTCTGCCCCGTTGCCTCCTCTGGTCTCTCTGTCTCCACTGGTCTCTCTGTGACCTCTGCAATCCTCTGGTCTCTCTGTGGCCTATGTCTCTTTTGGATTCTCTGTGGCCTCTGCCTCCTCTGGTCTCTCTGTCTCCTCTGCCTCCTCTGGTCTCTCTGTGGCCTCTGCCTCTTCTGGTCTCTCTGTGGTCTCTGCCTCCTTTTGTCTCTTTATTCCTCTGCCTCCTCTGGTCTCTCTGTGGCCTCGTTCTCCTCTGCTCTCTCTGCCTCCTCTGCATCCTCTTGTCTCTCTACCTCCTCTGCCTCCTCTGGTCTGTCTGTCTTTCTGCCTCCTCTGAACTCTCGGTGGCCTCTGCCCCTCTGGTCTCACTGTGGCCTCTGCCTCCTCTGCTCTCTCTGACTCCTTTGCCTCCTCTGGTCTCTCTGTGGCCTCTGCCTCCTCTGGTTTCTCTGTGGCTGCTGCCTTCTCTTGTCTCTCTGCCTCCTCTGCCTCCTCTGCCTCCTCTGGTCTCTCTGCCTCCATTGGTCTCTCTATTACCTCTGCCTCCTCTGCCTCCTCTAGTCTCTCTGTGGCCTCTGCCTCCTCTGGTCTCTCTGTCTTTCTGCCTCCTCTGAACTCTCGGTGGCCTCTGCCCCTCTGGTCTCACTGTGGCCTCTGCCTCCTCTGCTCTCTCTAACTCCTTTGCCTCCTCTGGTCTCTCTGTGGCCTCTGCCTCCTCTGGTTTCTCTGTGGCGCTGCCTTCTCTTGTCTGTCTGCCTCCTATGCCCCATCTGGTCTCTCTGCCTCCACTGGTCTCTCTATTGCCTCTGCCTCCTCTGGTCTCTCTCTGGCATATACCTCCTCGGGTCTCTTTGTCTCCTCTGCCTCCTCTAGTCACTCTGTGGTCTCTGCCTCCTCTGGTCTCTCTGCCTCCTCTGCCTCCTCTGCTCTTACTGCCTCTTTTGTTCTCACTCTCTCTCTCTGCCTCCTCTGGTCTCTCTGTGGCCTCAGCCTTGTCTGGTCTCTCTGTGGCCTCTGCCTTCTCTGGTCTCTATCTGGCCACTGCCTTCTCTGGTCTCTCATAGGCATCTGCCTTTTCTGGTCTGTCTGCCTCCTCTGCCTCCCCTTGTCTCTCTGTGGCCTCTGCCTTCTCTGGTCTCTATCTGGCGACTGCCTACTCTGTTCTCTCTGAGGCATCTGCCTTTTCTGGTCTGTCTGTGTCCTCTGCCTCCTCTAGTCTCTCTGTGGCCTCTGCCTCCTCTGGTCTGTCTGTGTCCTCTGCCTCCTCTGGTCTCTCTGTGGCCTCTGCCTCCTCTTGTCTCTCTACCTCCTCTGCCTCCCCTTGTCTCTCTGTGGCCTCTGCCTTCTCTGGTCTCTATCTGGCCACTGCCTACTCTGTTCTCTCTGAGGCATCTGCCTTTTCTGGTCTGTCTGTGTCCTCTGCCTCCTCTAGTCTCTCTGTGGCCTCTGCCTCCTCTGGTCTGTCTGTGTCCTCTGCCTCCTCTGGTCTCTCTGTGGCCTCTGCCTCCTCTTGTCTCTCTGTCTCCTCTGCCTCCACTGGTCTCTCTGTGGCCTCTGCCTCCACTCGTCCCTCTGTGGCCTCTGCATCCTCTGGTCTTTCTGTGGCCTCTGCCTTCTTTGGTCTCTCTGCCTCCTCTGCTTCCTCTCGTCTCTCTGTGGCCTCTGCCTTCTCTGGTCTCTCTGTCTCCTTTGCCTCCTCTGGTCTTTCTGCTTCCTCTGCCTCCTCTGGTCTCTCTGTGGCCTCTTCCTCCTCTGGTCTCTCTGTGGCCTGTGCCTTCTCTTGTCTCTCTGCCTCCTCTGTCCATTCTGGTCTCTCTGCCTCCACTGGTCTCTCTATTGCCTCTGCCTCCTCTGGTCTCTCTCCGGCCTCTGCCTCTTTTAGTCTCTCTGCCTTCTCTGTCTTCTCTACTCTCTTTGTGGCCTCTGCCTTCCCTGGTCTCTCTGTGGCCTCTGCCTCCACTGGTCTCTCTGTGACCTATGCCTCCTCTGGTCTCTCTGTGTCCTCTGCCTCCTCTGGTCAGTCTTTGGCCTCTGCCTTCTCTGGATCTCTCTGTGGCCTCTGGTCTCTTACTGGCATCTGCCTTTTCTGGTCTCTCTGCCTACTCTCCCTCCTCTAGTCTCTCTGTGGCCTCTGCCTCCTCTGGACTCTCTGTCTCCTTTGGTCTTTCTGTTGCCTCTGCCTCCTCTGGCCTCTCTGCCTCCTCTTCTTCCTCTCGTCTCTTTGTGGCCTCTGCCTCCTCTGGTCTCTCTGTGTCCTCTGCCTCCTCTGGTCTCTCTGCCTCCTCTGGTCTCTCTGTGGCCTCTGCCTTCTCTGGTCTGTCTGTGTCCTCTACCTCCACTGCCTCCTCTGGTCTCTCTGTGTCCTCTGCCTCCTCTGGTCTGTCTGTGTCCTCTGCCTCCTCTGCCCTCTCTGTGGCCTCTTCCTCCTCTGGTCCATCTGTCTCCTCTGCATCCACTAGTCTCTCTCTGGCCTCTGCCTCTTCTAGTCTCACTGCCTTCTCTGTCTCCTCAAATCTCTCCGTGTTCTCTATCTGCTCTGGTCTCTCTGTTGCCTCTGCCTCCTCTGGTCTCTTTGTGGCCTCTGCCTTCTCTGGTCTCTCTGTGGCGCTGCCTCCTCTGGTCTCTCTGTGGCATTTGCCTTTTCTGGTCTCTCTGCCTCCTCTGCATCCTCATATCTCTCTGCCTCCTCTGGTCTCTCTGTCTTTCTTCCTGCTCTGATCTCTCGGTGGCCTCTGCCTCCTCTGGTCTCTGCCTTATTTCCTCCTCTGGTCACTCTGTGGCCTATGCCTCCTCTGGTCTCTCTGTGGCCTCTGCCTCCTCTGGTCTCTCTGTCTCCCCTGCCTACACTGGTCTTTCTGTAGCCTCAGCCTCCTCTGGACTCTGCCTCCTCTGGTCTTTCTGTGGCCTCTGCCTCTTCTGTTCTCTCTGTCTCTTCTGCCTCCTCTGGTCTCTCTGCCTCCTCTGCCTCCTCTGTTCTCTCTGTGGCCTCTGCCTCCTCTGGTCACTCTGTCTCCTCTGCCTCCACTGCTCTCTCTGTTGCCTCTGCCTCCACTGGTCTCTCTTTGGCCTCTGCCTCCTCTGGTCTCTCTCTGGCCTCTGCCTCCTCTGGTCTCTTTGCCTTCTCTGTCTCCTCTAGTCTCTCTGTGGCCTCTGCCTCCTCTGGTCTCTCTGTCTCCTCTGCCTCCTCTGCTCTCTCTGTGGCCGCTGCCTCATTTTTGTCTCTCTGTGGCATCTGCCTTTTCTGGTCTCTCTGCCTCCTTCTCCTCTTCTGGTCTCTTTGTGGCCTTTGCCTCCTCTAGACTCTCTGCCTCCTCTGGACTTTCTGTGGCCTCTGCTTCCTCTCGTCTCCCTCCCCGTTACCTCCTCTGGTCCTGGAGTAGCCCTGAATCACATATCCGAAGCGCAGAGCTCTAGAGCAACGGGGAAAAATTATGATCAAAAAGACAGCTTTCTTGTCAGGGCCTATAGCTCGTACCCTTAGTTGACCTTTTGACCCCTTACCAATGTCGTAGCCTCTCCAAATTTTGCACGCTGGCTCCTGGGGCCACCCAGAACAACATATCAAAGGCGGCTGGCTCTAGAGTCAAGGGAAGAAAAATGATGACTAAAGACATCTCTCCTTTTGGGCCTTTAGCGCATGCCCTTTTTTGACCTTTCGACCCCTTAACAATGTGGTAGCCTCTCCAATTTTAACCAGACGCTTCTACGTACTGTGTCGAGAAAAAGGAGACCACATTTCTCTTGATCGGACCTCGGGAAGTGACCGCCAGTGCCCCCACTAGGGTGAATACATTGACAAAATGGGCATGTGGGAATCCCAAATTTTTCCCCCTGGCTCCTGGAGTAACCCTGAATCACATATCCGAAGTGCAGAGCTCTAGAGCAAAGGGGGAAAAAATTATGGTCAAAAAGACACCTTTCTTGTCAGAGCCTATAGCTCGTACCCTTAGTTGACATTTTGACCCCTTACCAATGTCGTAGCCTCTCCAAATTTTGCACGCTGGCTCCTGGGGCCACCCAGAACAACATATCAAAGGCTGCTGGCTTTAGAGCAAAGGCAAAAAGTTTCAGCCTACACACACAGCCTAAAACGGGTTCTGACCATTGACCCCTGAACATTATTTGATACCTTAACAATGTCGTAGCCTCTCCAAATTTTTAAACGCTGGCTCCAGGGGCCAACCAGAACGACATAGGCAAGGCGGCTGGCTCTAGAGTCAAGGGAAGAAAAATGATGACTCAAAAGACATCTCTCCTTTTTGGGCCTTTAGCGCATGCCCTTTTTGACCTTTCAACCCCTTAACAATGTGGTAGCCTCTCCAATTTTAACCACACGCTTCCACGTACTGTGTCGAGAAAAAGGAGACCACATTTCTCTTGATCGGACCTCGGGAAGTGACCGCCAGTGCCCCCACTAGGGTGAATACATTGACAAAATGGGCATGTGGGAATCCCAAATTTTTCCCCCTGGCTCCTGGAGTAACCCTGAATCACATATCCGGCGCAGAGCTCTAGAGCAAAGGGAAAAATTATGATCAAAAAGACACCTTTCTTGTCAGGGCATATAGCTCATACCCTTAGTTGACCTTTTGACCCCTTACCAATGTCGTAGCCTCTACAAATTTTGCACGCTGGCTCCTGGGGCCACCCAGAACGACATATCAAAGGTTGCTGGCTTTAGATCAAAGTGAAAAAAGTTTCAGCCTCCTAAAGACACAGCTTATAACGGGTTTTGACCATTGACCCCTGAACACTATTTGACCCCTTAACAATGTCGTAGCCTCTCCAAATTTTGCACGCTGGCTCCTAGGGCCACCCAGAACGACATATCAAAGACGACATTTCACTTGATCGGACCTCGGGAAGTGACCGCCAGCATGCATTTATGTAATATTATCATCTCAAAAAAACTTGATGCAGTTAGTGAAGGTTTGGAGTCTGGAGCTAATGGGTTCGTTTAATGTTTCATTGTTTACGTATGGGCCAAAGTACTCAGAAGTTATTATTCTAAATTTTCTTTATGGAATAGTAAAGTTGGCAACTTGGTGCATTAGAAAAAAACCAAAAAACCTGCCTCCTTTGATCTCTCTGTGGCCTCTGCCTCTTCTGGTCTCTCTGTGGCCTCTGCCTCCTCTGGACTCTCTGTCTCCTCTGGTCTTTCTGTGGCCTCTGCCTCCTCTAGTCTCTCTGCCTCTCCTGCTTCATCTCGTCTCTCTGTCTCCTCTGCCTCCTCTGGTCTCTCTGCCTCCTCTGCCTCCTCTGGTCTCTCTGTGGCCTCTGCCTCCTTTAGTCACTCTGTGGCCTCTGCCTAAACTGGTCTCTCTATGGCCTCTGCCTCCTCTGGTCTCTCTGTGGCTTCTGCCTCCTCTGGTCTCTTTGTCTCCTCTTACTCCTTTAGTCACTCTGTGGCCTCTGCCTCCTCTGGTCTCTCTGCCTCCTCTGCCTCCTCTAGTCATTCAGTGGCCTCTGCCTCCTCTGGTCTCTTTGTGTCCTCTGCCTTCTCTGGTCTCTCAGCCTCATCTGGTCTCTCTGTGGCCAATGCCTCCTCTGGTCTCTCTGCCTCCTTGGCCTATTCTGGTCTCTCCGTGGCCTCTGCCTCCTCTGCCCTCTATGCTCTCTGCCTCCACTAGTCTCTCTAATGCCTCTGCCTCCTCTGGTCTCTCTGTGGCCTCTGCCTTCTCTGGTCTCTTTGTCTCCTCTGCCTCCTCTAGTGACTCTGTGTCCTCTGCCTCCTCTGGTCAGTCTTTTGCCTCTGCCTTCTCTGGATCTCTCTGTGGCATCTGGTCTCTCTGCTCTAACTGCCTACTCTAGTCTCTCTATCTCTCTGACTCATCTGCTCTCTCTGTGGCCTCTGCCTCCTCTGGTCTCTCTGTGGCCTCTGCCTTCTCTGGTCTCTCTGTTGCGCTGCCTCCTCTGGTCTATCTGTGGCATCTGCCTTTTCTGTTCTCTCTGCCTCCTCTGCCTCCTCTGCTCTCTCTGTGACCTCTGCCTCTTCTGGTCTCTCTGTGGCCTCTGCCTCCTCTGGACTCTCTGCCTCCTCTTGTCTTTCTGTGGCCACTGCCTCCTCTAGTGTCTCTGCCTCCCCTGCTTCCTCTCGTCTCTCTATCTCGTTTGCCTCCTCCGATCTCGCTGCCTCCTCTGCCTCCTCTGATCTCTCTGTGGCCTCTGCCTCCTCTGGTCTCTCTGTGGCTTCTGCCTTCTCTTGCCTCTCTGACTCCTCTGCCCCCTCTGGTCTCTCTGTCTCCACTGGTCTCTCTATTGCCTGTGCCTGCTCTGGGTTCTCTGTAACCTCTGCCTCCTCTGGTCTCTCTGTCTCCTCTGCCTCCTCTGAACTCTCTGTGCCCTCTGCCCCTCTGGTCTCTCTGTGGCCTCCTCCTTCTCTGGTCTCTCTATGGCCTCTGCCTCCTCTGGACTTTCTGTCTCCTCTGGTCTTTCTGTGGCCTCTGCCTCCTCTGGTCTCTCTGCCTCCTCTGCTTCCTCTCGTCTCTCTGTGGCCTCTGCCTCCTCTGGTCTCTCTGTCTCCCCTGCCTCCACTGGTCTCTCTGTCTCCTCTGCCTCCTCTCGTCTCTCTGTGGCCTCTGCCTCTTCTGGTCACTCTTTGGCCTCTGCCTCCTCTTGTCTCTCTATTCCTCTGCCTCCTCAGGTCTCTCTGTGGCCTCTGTCTCCTCTGGACTCTCTGCCTTCTCTGCATCCTTTAGTCTCTCTGCCTCCTCTGGTCTCTCTGTCTTTCTGCCTCTTCTGAACTTTTGGTGGCCTCTGTCTCCTCTGGTCTCTCTGCCTCCTCTGCCTCCTCTGATCTCTCTGTGGCCTCTGCCTCCTCTGGTCTCTCTCTGGCCTCTGCCTTCTATTGTCTGTCTGCCTCCTATGCCCCCTCTGGTCTCTCTCCCTCCACTGGTCTCAATTTTGCCTCTGCCTCCTCTGGACTGTCTGCCTCCTCTGATCTTTCTGTGGCCTCTGCCTCCTCTGGTCTCTCTGCCTCCTCTGCTTCCTCTCGTCTCTCTGTGGCCTCTGCCTCCTCTGGTCTCTTTGTATCCTCTGCCTCCTCTAGTCACTCTGTGGCCTCTGCCTGCTCTGGTCTCTTTGTGTCATCTGCCTTCTCTGGTCTCTCTGCCTCCCCTGGTCTCTCTGCTGCCGCTGGCTCCTCTGGTCTCTCTGTGGCATCTGCCTTTTCTGGTCTCTCTGCCTCCTATGCGTCCTCTAATCACTCTGCATCCTTTTGTCTCTCTGTCTTTCTTCCTTCTCTGAACTCTCGGTGGCCTCTGCCTCCTGTGGCCTCTCTGCCCCGTTGCCTCCTCTGGTCTCTCTGTCTCCTCTGCCTCCACTGGTCTCTCTGCCTTCTCTGCCTCCTCTGCTCTCTCTACCTCCACTGGTCTCTCTGTGACCTATGCAATCCTCTGGTCTCTCTGTGGCCTATGTCTCTTTTGGATTCTCTGTGGCCTCTGCCTCCTCTGCTCTCTCTGTCTCCTCTGCCTCCTCTCATCTCTCTGTGGCCTCTGCCTCTTCTGGTCTCTCTGTGGCCTCGGTCTCCTCTGCTCTCTCTGCCTCCTCTGCATCCTCTCATCTCTCTGCCTCCTCTTGCCTCTCTGTCTTTCTGCCTCCTCTGAACTCTCGGTGGCCTCTGAACTCTCGGTGGCCTCTGCCTCTGCCTCTCACTGTGGGTTCTGCCTCCTCTGGTCTCTCTGCCTCCTCTGCCTCCTCTGGTCTCTCTGTGGCCTCTGCCTCCTCTAGTCTCTCTGTGGCCGCTGCCTTCTCTTGTCTGTCTGCCTCCTATGCCCCCTCTGGTCTCTATGCCTCCACTGGCCTCTCTATTGCCTCTGTTTCCGCTCGTCCCTCTGTGGCCTCTGCCTCCTCTGGTCTCTCTGTCTCCTCTGCCTCCTCTGAACTCTCTGTGGCCTCTGTCTCCTCTGGCCTCTCTATGGCCTCTGCATCCTCTGGACTCTCTGCCTCTTCTGGTCTTTCTGTGGCCTCTGCCTCCTCTGGTCTCTCTGCCTCTTCTGCTTCCTCTCGTCTCTCTGTGGCCTCTGCCTCCTCTGGTCTCTCTCTGGCCTCTGCCTTCTATTGTCTGTCTGCCTCCTATGCCCCCTCTGGTCTCTCTCCCTCCACTGGTCTCAATTTTGCCTCTGCCTCCTCTGGACTGTCTGCCTCCTCTGATCTTTCTGTGGCCTCTGCCTCCTCTGGTCTCTCTGCCTCCTCTGCTTCCTCTCGTCTCTCTGTGGCCTCTGCCTCCTCTGGTCTCTTTGTATCCTCTGCCTCCTCTAGTCACTCTGTGGCCTCTGCCTGCTCTGGTCTCTTTGTGTCCTCTGCCTTCTCTGGTCTCTCTGCCTCCCCTGGTCTCTCTGCTGCCGCTGGCTCCTCTGCTCTCTCTGTGGCATCTGCCTTTTCTGGTCTCTCTGCCTCCTATGCGTCCTCTAATCACTCTGCATCCTTTTGTCTCTCTGTCTTTCTTCCTTCTCTGAACTCTCGGTGGCCTCTGCCTCCTGTGGCCTCTCTGCCCCGTTGCCTCCTCTGGTCTCTCTGTCTCCTCTGCCTCCACTGGTCTCTCTGCCTTCTCTGCCTCCTCTGCTCTCTCTACCTCCACTGGTCTCTCTGTGACCTATGCAATCCTCTGGTCTCTCTGTGGCCTATGTCTCTTTTGGATTCTCTGTGGCCTCTGCCTCCTCTGCTCTCTCTGTCTCCTCTGCCTCCTCTCATCTCTCTGTGGCCTCTGCCTCTTCTGGTCTCTCTGTGGCCTCGGTCTCCTCTGCTCTCTCTGCCTCCTCTGCATCCTCTCATCTCTCTGCCTCCTCTTGCCTCTCTGTCTTTCTGCCTCCTCTGAACTCTCGGTGGCCTCTGAACTCTCGGTGGCCTCTGCCTCTGCCTCTCACTGTGGGTTCTGCCTCCTCTGGTCTCTCTGCCTCCTCTGCCTCCTCTGGTCTCTCTGTGGCCTCTGCCTCCTCTAGTCTCTCTGTGGCCGCTGCCTTCTCTTGTCTGTCTGCCTCCTATGCCCCCTCTGGTCTCTATGCCTCCACTGGCCTCTCTATTGCCTCTGTTTCCGCTCGTCCCTCTGTGGCCTCTGCCTCCTCTGGTCTCTCTGTCTCCTCTGCCTCCTCTGAACTCTCTGTGGCCTCTGTCTCCTCTGGCCTCTCTATGGCCTCTGCATCCTCTGGACTCTCTGCCTCTTCTGGTCTTTCTGTGGCCTCTGCCTCCTCTGGTCTCTCTGCCTCTTCTGCTTCCTCTCGTCTCTCTGTGGCCTCTGCCTCCTCTGGTCTCTCTGTGGCCGCTGCCTTCTCTTGTCTGTCTTCCTCCTATGCCCCCTCTGGTCTCTCTGCCTGCACTGGTCTCTCTATTGCCTCTGCCTCCTCTGATCTCTCTGTGGCCTCTGCCTCCTCGGGTCTCTTTGTCTCCTCTGCCTCCTCTAGTCACTCTGTGGCCTCTGCCTCCTCTGGTCTCTCTGCCTCCTCTGCCTCCTCTGCTCTAACTGCCTCCTCTGGTCTCTCTGTCTCTCTGCCTCCTCTGGTCTCTTTGTGTCATCTGCCTTCTCTGGTCTCTCTGCCTCCCCTGGTCTCTCTGCTGCCGCTGGCTCCTCTTGTCTCTCTGTGGCATCTGCCTTTTCTGGTCTCTCTGCCTCCTATGCGTCCTCTAATCACTCTGCCTCCTTTGGTCTCTTTGTCTTTCTTCCTTCTCTGAACTCTCGGTGGCCTCTGCCTCCTGTGGCCTCTCTGCCCCGTTGCCTCCTCTGGTCTCTCTGTCTCCTCTGCCTCCACTGGTCTCTCTGCCTTCTCTGCCTCCTCTGCTCTCTCTACCTCCACTGGTCTCTCTGTGACCTCTGCAATCCTCTCATCTCTCTGTGGCCTCTGCCTCTTCTGGTCTCTCTGTGGCCTCGGTCTCCTCTGCTCTCTCTGCCTCCTCTGCATCCTCTCGTCTCTCTGCCTCCTCTTGCCTCTCTGTCTTTCTGCCTCCTCTGAACACTCGGTGGCCTCTGCCCCTCTGGTCTCACTGTGGGCTCTGCCTCCTCTGGTCTCTCTGCCTCCTCTGCCTCCTCTGGTCTCTCTGTGGCGCTGCCTTCTCTTGTCTGTCTGCCTCCTATGCCTCTCTGGTCTCTCTGCCTCCACTGGTCTCTCTCTTGCCTCTGCTTCCTCGTCTCTCTGTGGCCTCTGCCTCCTCTGGTCTCTCTGTCTCCTCTGCCTCCTCTGAACTCTCTGTGGCCTCTGCCTCCTCTGGTCTCTTTGTGGCCTCTGCCTTCTCTGGCCTCTCTATGGCCTCTGCATCCTCTGGACTCTCTGCCTCTTCTGGTCTTTCTGTGGCCTTTTCCTCCTCTAATCTCTCTGCCTCTTCTGCTTACTCGTCTCTCTCTGTGGCCTCTGCCTTCTCTCGTCTCTCTGTGGCCTCTGCCTCCTCTGGTCTCTCTGTCTCCTCTGTCTCCTCTGGTCTCTCTGCCTCCACTGGTCTCTCTATTGCCTCTGCCTCCTTGGGTCTCTTTGTCTCCTCTGCCTCCTCTAGTCACTCTGTAGCCTCTGCCTCCTCTGGTCTCTCTGCCTCCTCTGCCTCCTCTGCTCTAACTGCCTCCTCTGCTCTCTCTGTCTCTCTGCCTCCTCTGGTCTCTCTGTGGCCTCAGCCTTCTCTGCTCTCTCTCTGGGCGCTGCCTACTCTGGTCTCTCTAAAGCATCTGCCTTTTCTGGTCTCTCTGCCTCCTCTGCCTCTCCTGGTCTCTCTGTGGCCTCTGTCTCCTCTAGACTCTCCTTGCCTCCCCTGGTCTTTCTGTGGCCTCTGCCTCCTCTGGTCTCTCTGCCTCTTCTGTTTCCTTTCGTCTCTCTGGGGCCTCTGCCTCCTCTGGTCTCTCTGTCTCCTCTGCCTCCTCTGGTCTCTCTGTGGCCTCTGCCTCCTCTGGTCTGTCTGTGTCCTCTGCCTCCTCTGGTCTCTCTGTGGCCTCTGCCTCCTCTGGTCTCTCTGTCTCCTCTGCCTCCTCTGGTCTCTCTGTGGCCTCTGCCTCCTCTGGTCTGTCTGTGTCCTCTGCCTCCTCTGCCTCCTCTGGTCTCTCTGTGGCCTCTGCCTCCTCTGGTCTCTCTGTGGCCTCTGCCTTCTCTGGTCTCTCTTTGGCCGCTGCCTCCTCTTGTCTCTCTGAGGCATCTGCCTTTTCTGGTCTCTCTGTCTCCTTTGCCTTCTCTGGTCTCTCTTTCTCCTCTAACTCCTCTGGTCTCTCTGCCTCCTCTACCTTCTCTGGTCTTTCTATGGCCCCTGCCTCCTCTGCTCTCTCTGTAACCTCTGCCTTCTCTTGTCTCTCTGCCTCCTCTGTCCCCTCTGGTCTCTCTGCCTCCACTGCTCTCTGTGACTCTGCCTCCTCTGGTCTCTTTGTCTCCTCTGCCTCCTCTAGTCACTCTGTGGCCTCTGCCTCCTCTGGTCTCTCTGCCTCATCTGCCTCCTCTGCTCTAACTGCCTCCTCTGGTCTCTCTCTCTCTGCCTCCTCTGGTCTCTCTATGGCCTCGGCCTCCTCTGGTCTCTCTATGGCCTCTGCCTCCTCTGGTCTCTCTGTCTCCTCTGCCTCCACTGGTCTCTCTGCCTTCTCTGCCTCCTATGCTCTCTCTGCCTCCTCTGGTCTGTCTGTGTCCTCTGCCTCCTCTGGTCTCTATCTGTGGCCTCTGCCTCCTGTGGCCTCTCTGCCCCGTTGCCTCCTCTGGTCTCTCTGTCTCCTCTGCCTCCAATGGTCTCTCTGCCTTCTCTGCCTCCTCTGCACTCTCTACCTCCACTGGTCTCTCTGTGACCTCTGCAATCCTCTGGTCTCTCTGTAGCCTATGCCTACCCTGGATTCTCTGTGGCCTCTGCCTCCTCTAGTCTCTCTGTGTCCTCTGCCTCCTCGGGTCTCTTTGTCTCCTCTGTCTCCTCTAGTCACTCTGTGGCCTCTGCCTCCTCTGCTCTCTCTCCCTCCTCTGCCTCCTCTGCTCTAACTGCCTCCTCTGGTCTCTCTGTCTCCTCTGCCTCCTCTGAACTCTCTGTGGCCTCTGCCTCCTCTGGTCTCTTTGTGGCCTCTGCCTCCTCTGGCCTCTCTATGGCCTCTGCATCCTCTGGACTCTCTGCCTCTTCTGGTCTTTCTGTGGCCTCTTCCTCCTCTAATCTCTCTGCCTCTTCTGCTTACTCTCGTCTCTCTGTGGCCTCTGCCTTCTCTCGTCTCTCTGTGGCCTCTGCCTCCTCTGGTCTCTCTGTCTCCTCTGTCTCCTCTGGTCTCTCTGCCTCCACTGGTCTCTCTATTGCCTCTGCCTCCTTGGGTCTCTTTGTCTCCTCTGCCTCCTCTAGTCACTCTGTAGCCTCTGCCTCCTCTGGTCTCTCTGCCTCCTCTGCCTCCTCTGCTCTAACTGCCTCCTCTGCTCTCTCTGTCTCTCTGCCTCCTCTGGTCTCTCTGTGGCCTCAGCCTTCTCTGCTCTCTCTCTGGGCGCTGCCTACTCTGGTCTCTCTAAAGCATCTGCCTTTTCTGGTCTCTCTGCCTCCTCTGCCTCTCCTGGTCTCTCTGTGGCCTCTGTCTCCTCTAGACTCTCCTTGCCTCCCCTGGTCTTTCTGTGGCCTCTGCCTCCTCTGGTCTCTCTGCCTCTTCTGTTTCCTTTCGTCTCTCTGGGGCCTCTGCCTCCTCTGGTCTCTCTGTCTCCTCTGCCTCCTCTGGTCTCTCTGTGGCCTCTGCCTCCTCTGGTCTGTCTGTGTCCTCTGCCTCCTCTGGTCTCTCTGTGGCCTCTGCCTCCTCTGGTCTCTCTGTCTCCTCTGCCTCCTCTGGTCTCTCTGTGGCCTCTGCCTCCTCTGGTCTGTCTGTGTCCTCTGCCTCCTCTGCCTCCTCTGGTCTCTCTGTGGCCTCTGCCTCCTCTGGTCTCTCTGTGGCCTCTGCCTTCTCTGGTCTCTCTTTGGCCGCTGCCTCCTCTTGTCTCTCTGAGGCATCTGCCTTTTCTGGTCTCTCTGTCTCCTTTGCCTTCTCTGGTCTCTCTTTCTCCTCTAACTCCTCTGGTCTCTCTGCCTCCTCTACCTTCTCTGGTCTTTCTATGGCCCCTGCCTCCTCTGCTCTCTCTGTAACCTCTGCCTTCTCTTGTCTCTCTGCCTCCTCTGTCCCCTCTGGTCTCTCTGCCTCCACTGCTCTCTCTATTGACTCTGCCTCCTCTGGTCTCTTTGTCTCCTCTGCCTCCTCTAGTCACTCTGTGGCCTCTGCCTCCTCTGGTCTCTCTGCCTCATCTGCCTCCTCTGCTCTAACTGCCTCCTCTGGTCTCTCTCTCTCTGCCTCCTCTGGTCTCTCTCTGGCCTCGGCCTCCTCTGGTCTCTCTATGGCCTCTGCCTCCTCTGGTCTCTCTGTCTCCTCTGCCTCCACTGGTCTCTCTGCCTTCTCTGCCTCCTATGCTCTCTCTGCCTCCTCTGGTCTGTCTGTGTCCTCTGCCTCCTCTGGTCTCTATCTGTGGCCTCTGCCTCCTGTGGCCTCTCTGCCCCGTTGCCTCCTCTGGTCTCTCTGTCTCCTCTGCCTCCAATGGTCTCTCTGCCTTCTCTGCCTCCTCTGCACTCTCTACCTCCACTGGTCTCTCTGTGACCTCTGCAATCCTCTGGTCTCTCTGTAGCCTATGCCTACCCTGGATTCTCTGTGGCCTCTGCCTCCTCTAGTCTCTCTGTGTCCTCTGCCTCCTCGGGTCTCTTTGTCTCCTCTGTCTCCTCTAGTCACTCTGTGGCCTCTGCCTCCTCTGCTCTCTCTCCCTCCTCTGCCTCCTCTGCTCTAACTGCCTCCTCTGGTCTCTCTGTCTCCTCTGCCTCCTCTGAACTCTCTGTGGCCTCTGCCTCCTCTGGTCTCTTTGTGGCCTCTGCCTCCTCTGGCCTCTCTATGGCCTCTGCATCCTCTGGACTCTCTGCCTCTTCTGGTCTTTCTGTGGCCTCTTCCTCCTCTAATCTCTCTGCCTCTTCTGCTTACTCGTCTCTCTGTGGCCTCTGCCTTCTCTCGTCTCTCTGTGGCCTCTGCCTCCTCTGGTCTCTCTGTCTCCTCTGTCTCCTCTGGTCTCTCTGCCTCCACTGGTCTCTCTATTGCCTCTGCCTCCTTGGGTCTCTTTGTCTCCTCTGCCTCCTCTAGTCACTCTGTAGCCTCTGCCTCCTCTGGTCTCTCTGCCTCCTCTGCCTCCTCTGCTCTAACTGCCTCCTCTGCTCTCTCTGTCTCTCTGCCTCCTCTGGTCTCTCTGTGGCCTCAGCCTTCTCTGGTCTCTCTCTGGGCGCTGCCTACTCTGGTCTCTCTAAAGCATCTGCCTTTTCTGGTCTCTCTGCCTCCTCTGCCTCTCCTGGTCTCTCTGTGGCTTCTGTCTCCTCTAGACTCTCCTTGCCTCCCCTGGTCTTTCTGTGGCCTCTGCCTCTCCTGGTCTCTCTGTGGCTTCTGTCTCCTCTAGACTCTCCTTGCCTCCCCTGGTCTTTCTGGGGCCTCTGCCTCCTCTGGTCTCTCTGTCTCCTCTGCCTCCTCTGGTCTCTCTGTGGCCTCTGCCTCCTCTGGTCTGTCTGTGTCCTCTGCCTCCTCTGGTCTCTCTGTGGCCTCTGCCTCCTCTGGTCTCTCTGTCTCCTCTGCCTCCTCTGGTCTCTCTGCCTCCTCTGGTCTCTCTGTGGCCTCTGCCTCCTCTGGTCTGTCTGTGTCCTCTGCCTCCTCTGCCTCCTCTGGTCTCTCTGTGGCCTCTGCCTCCTCTGGTCTCTCTGTGGCCTCTGCCTTCTCTGGTCTCTCTTTGGCCGCTGCCTCCTCTTGTCTCTCTGAGGCATCTGCCTCCTCTGGTCTCTCTGAGGCATCTGCCTTTTCTGGTCTCTCTGTCTCCTTTGCCTTCTCTGGTCTCTCTTTCTCCTCTAACTCCTCTGGTCTCTCTGCCTCCTCTACCTTCTCTGGTCTTTCTATGGCCCCTGCCTCCTCTGCTCTCTCTGTAACCTCTGCCTTCTCTTGTCTCTCTGCCTCCTCTGTCCCCTCTGGTCTCTCTGCCTCCACTGCTCTCTCTATTGACTCTGCCTCCTCTGGTCTCTTTGTCTCCTCTTCCTCCTCTAGTCACTCTGTGGCCTCTGCCTCCTCTGGTCTCTCTGCCACATCTGCCTCCTCTGCTCTAACTGCCTCCTCTGGTCTCTCTCTCTCTGCCTCCTCTGGTCTCTCTATGGCCTCGGCCTCCTCTGGTCTCGCTATGGCCTCTGCCTCCTCTGGTCTCTCTGTCTCCTCTGCCTCCACTGGTCTCTCTGCCTTCTCTGCCTCCTATGCTCTCTCTGCCTCCTCTGGTCTGTCTGTGTCCTCTGCCTCCTCTGGTCTCTATCTGTGGCCTCTGCCTCCTGTGGCCTCTCTGCCTCTGCCTCCTCTGGTCTCTCTGTCTCCTCTGCCTCCAATGGTCTCTCTGCCTTCTCTGCCTCCTCTGCACTCTCTACCTCCACTGGTCTCTCTGTGACCTCTGCAATCCTCTGGTCTCTCTGTAGCCTATGCCTACCCTGGATCTCTCTGTGGCCTCTGCCTCCTCTAGTCTCTCTGTGTCCTCTGCCTCCTCGGGTCTCTTTGTCTCCTCTGTCTCCTCTAGTCACTCTGTGGCCTCTGCCTCCTCTGCTCTCTCCTCCTCTGCCTCCTCTGCTCTAACTGCCTCCTCTGGTCTCTCTGTCTCTCTGCCTCCTCTGGTCTCTCTGTGGCCTCAGCCTCCTCTGGTGTCTCTGTGGCCTCTGCCTTCTGGTCTCTCTCTGGCGCTGCCTACTCTGGTCTCTCTGAGGCATCTGCCTTTTCTGGTCTCTCTGCCTCCTCTGCCTCCCCTGGTCTCTCTGTGGCCTCTGCCTCCTCTAGACTCTCCTTGCCTCCCTGGTCTTTCTGTGGCCTCTGCCTCCTCTCTGGTCTCTCTGCCTCCTCTGCTTCCTCTCGTCTCTCTGTGGCCTCTGCCTCCTCTGGTCTCTCTGTCTCCGCTTCCTCCTCTAGTCTCTCTGTGGCCTCTGCCTCCTCTGGTCTGTCTGTGTCCTCTACTTCCTCTTGTCTCTATGTGGCCTCTGCCTTTTCTGGTCTCTCTGTCTCCTCTGTCTCCTCTGGTCTCTCTGCCTCCTCTGCCTGCTCTGCCTCCTCTGATCTCTCTCTGTGGCCTCTGCCTCCTCTGGTATCTCTGTCTCCTCTGCCTCGTCTGCTCTCTCTCTGTGGCCTCTGGCTCCTCTGCTCTCTCTGTCTCCTCTATCTCCTCTGGTCTCTCTCTTGCCTCTGCCTCCTCTGGTCTCTTCGTGTCCTCTGCCTCCTCTGTTCTCTCTCTGGCCTCTGCCTCCTCTCTCTCTGTCTCCTCTGCCTCCTCTGAACTCTCTGTGGCCTCTGCCTCCTCTGGTCTCTTTGTGGCCTCTGCCTCCTCTGGCCTCTCTATGGCCTCTGCATCCTCTGGACTCTCTGCCTCTTTTGGTCTTTCTGTGGCCTCTTCCTCCTCTAATCTCTCTGCCTCTTCTGCTTACTCTCGTCTCTCTGTGGCCTCTGCCTTCTCTCGTCTCTCTGTGGCCTCTGCCTCCTCTGGTCTCTCTGTCTCCCCTGCCTCCACTGGTCTCTCTGTCTCCTCTGCCTCCTCTCGTCTCTCTGTGGCCTCTGCCTCTTCTGGTCACTCTTTGGCCTCTGCCTCCTCTTGTCTCTCTATTCCTCTGCCTCCTCTGGTCTCTCTGTGGCCTCTGTCTCCTCTGGACTCTCTGCCTTCTCTGCATCCTCTAGTCTCTCTGCCTCCTCTGGTCTCTCTGTCTTTCTGCCTCTTCTGAACTCTTGGTGGCCTCTGTCTCCTCTGGTCTCTCTGCCTCCTCTGCCTCCTCTGGTCTCTCTGTGGCCTCTGCCTCCTCTGGTCTCTCTCTGGCCTCTGCCTTCTATTGTCTGTCTGCCTCCTATGCCCCCTCTGGTCTCTCTCCTCCACTGGTCTCTATTGCCTCTGCCTCCTCTGGACTGTCTGCCTCTCTGATCTTTCTGTGGCCTCTGCCTCCTCTGGTCTCTCTGCCTCCTCTGCTTCCTCTCGTCTCTCTGTGGCCTCTGCCTCCTCTGGTCTCTTCTGTATCCTCTGCCTCCTCTAGTCACTCTGTGGCCTCTGCCTGCTCTGGTCTCTTTGTGTCCTCTGCCTTCTCTGGTCTCTCTGCCTCCCCTGGTCTCTCTGCTGCCGCTGGCTCCTCTGCTCTCTCTGTGGCATCTGCCTTTCTGGTCTCTCTGCCTCCTATGCGTCCTCTAATCACTCTGCATCCTTTTGTCTCTCTGTCTTTCTTCCTTCTCTGAACTCTCGGTGGCCTCTGCCTCCTGTGGCCTCTCTGCCCGTTGCCTCCTCTGGTCTCTCTGTCTCCTCTGCCTCCACTGGTCTCTCTGCCTTCTCTGCCTCCTCTGCTCTCTCTACCTCCACTGGTCTCTCTGTGACCTATGCAATCCTCTGGTCTCTCTGTGGCCTATGTCTCTTTTGGATTCTCTGTGGCCTCTGCCTCCTCTGCTCTCTCTGTCTCCTCTGCCTCCTCTCATCTCTCTGTGGCCTCTGCCTCTTCTGGTCTCTCTGTGGCCTCGGTCTCCTCTGCTCTCTCTGCCTCCTCTGCATCCTCTCATCTCTCTGCCTCCTCTTGCCTCTCTGTCTTTCTGCCTCCTCTGAACTCGGTGGCCTCTGCTCGGTGGCCTCTGCTCTCTGCCTCTCACTGTGGGTTCTGCCTCCTCTGGTCTCTCTGCCTCTCTGCCTCCTCTGGTCTCTCTGTGGCCTCTGCCTCCTCTAGTCTCTCTGTGGCGCTGCCTTCTCTTGTCTGTCTGCCTCCTATGCCTCCTCTGGTCTCTATGCCTCCACTGGCCTCTCTATTGCCTCTGTTTCCTCGTCCTCTGTGGCCTCTGCCTCCTCTGGTCTCTCTGTCTCCTCTGCCTCCTCTGAACTCTCTGTGGCCTCTGTCTCCTCTGGCCTCTCTATGGCCTCTGCATCCTCTGGACTCTCTGCCTCTTCTGGTCTTTCTGTGGCCTCTGCCTCCTCTGGTCTCTCTGCCTCTTCTGCTTCCTCTCTCTCTCTGTGGCCTCTGCCTCCTCTGGTCTCTCTGTGGCCGCTGCCTTCTCTTGTCTGTCTTCCTCCTATGCCCCCTCTGGTCTCTCTGCCTGCACTGGTCTCTCTATTGCCTCTGCCTCCTCTGGACTGTCTGCCTCCTCTGATCTTTCTGTGGCCTCTGCCTCCTCTGGTCTCTCTGCCTCCTCTGCCTCCTCTCGTCTCTCTGTGGCCTCTGCCTCCTCTGGTCTCTTTGTCTCCTCTGCCTCCTCTAGTCACTCTGTGGCCTCTGCCTCCTCTGGTCTCTTTGTGTCCTCTGCCTTCTCTGGTCTCTCTGCCTCCACTGGTCTCTCTATTGCCTCTGCCTCCTCTCGTCTCTCTGTGGCCTCTGCCTCCTCTGGTCTCTCTGCCTCCTATGCCTCCTCTAATCACTCTGCATCCTTTGTCTCTCCCTCCTGTGGCCTCTCTGCCCCGTTGCCTCCTCTGGTCTCTCTGTCTCCTCTGCCTCCACTGGTCTCTCTGCCTTCTCTGCCTCCTCTGCTCTCTCTACCTCCACTGGTCTCTCTGTGACCTCTGCAATCCTCTGGTCTCTCTGTGGCCTATGCCTCCTTTGGATTCTCTGTGGCCTCTGCCTCCTCTGCTCTCTCTGTCTCCTCTGCCTCCTCTCATCTCTCTGTGGCCTCTGCCTCTTCTGGTCTCTCTGTGGCCTCGGTCTCCTCTGCTCTCTCTGCCTCCTCTGCATCCTCTCATCTCTCTGCCTCCTCTTGCCTCTCTGTCTTTCTGCCTCCTCTGAACTCTCGGTGGCCTCTGAACTCTCGGTGGCCTCTGCCTCTGCCTCACACTGTGGGTTCTGCCTCCTCTGGTCTCTCTGCCTCCTCTGCCTCCTCTGGTCTCTCTGTGGCCTCTGCCTCCTCTGGTCTCTCTGTGGCCTCTGCCTTCTCTTGTCTGTCTGCCTCCTATGCCCCCTCTGGTCTCTATGCCTCCACTGGCCTCTCTATTGCCTCTGTTTCCGCTCGTCCCTCTGTGGCCTCTGCCTCCTCTGGTCTCTCTGTCTCCTCTGCCTCCTCTGAACTCTCTGTGGCCTCTGTCTCCTCTGGCCTCTCTATGGCCTCTGCATCCTCTGGACTCTCTGCCTCTTCTGGTCTTTCTGTGGCCTCTGCCTCCTCTGGTCTCTCTGCCTCTTCTGCTTCCTCTCGTCTCTCTGTGGCCTCTGCCTCCTCTGGTCTCTCTGTGGCCGCTGCCTTCTCTTGTCTGTCTTCCTCCTATGCCCCCTCTGGTCTCTCTGCCTGCACTGGTCTCTCTATTGCCTCTGCCTCCTCTGATCTCTCTGTGGCCTCTGCCTCCTCGGGTCTCTTTGTCTCCTCTGCCTCCTCTAGTCACTCTGTGGCCTCTGCCTCCTCTGGTCTCTCTGCCTCCTCTGCCTCCTCTGCTCTAACTGCCTCCTCTGGTCTCTCTGTCTCTCTGCCTCCTCTGGTCTCTCTGTGGCCTCAGCCTCCTCTGGTGTCTCTGTGGCCTCTGCCTTCTCTGGTCTCTTTCTGGCCGCTGCCTACTCTGGTCTCTCTGAGGCATCTGCCTTTTCTGGTCTCTCTGCCTCCTCTGCCTCCCCTGGTCTCTCTGTGGCCTCTGCCTCCTCTAGACTCTCCTTGCCTCCCCTGGTCTTTCTGTGGCCTCTGCCTCCTCTGGTCTCTCTGCCTCCTCTGCTTCCTCTCGTCTCTCTGTGGCCTCTGCCTCCTCTGGTCTCTCTGTCTCCGCTTCCTCCTCTAGTCTCTCTGTGGCCTCTGCCTCCTCTGGTCTGTCTGTGTCCTCTACTTCCTCTTGTCTCTATGTGTCCTCTGCCTCCTCTGGTCTCTCTGTCTCCTCTGCCTCCTCTGGTCTCTCTGCCTCCTCTGGTCTGTCTGTGTCCTCTGCCTCCTCTGGTCTCTCTGTGGCCTCTGCCTCCTGTGGCCTCTCTGCCTTCTCTGCCTCCTCTGCTCTCTCTACCTCCACTGGTCTCTCTGTGACCTCTGCAATCCTCTGGTCTCTCTGTAGCCTATGCCTGCAGGATTCTCTGTGGCCTCTGCCTCCTCTAGTCTCTCTGTGTCCTCTGCCTCCTCGGGTCTCTTTGTCTCCTCTGCCTCCTCTAGTCACTCTGTGGCCTCTGCCTCCTCTGGTCTCTCTCCCTCCTCTGCCTCCTCTGCTCTAACTGCCCTTCTCTGGTCTCTCTGTCTCTCTGCCTCCTCTGGTCTCTCTGTGGCCTCAGCCTCCTCTGGTCTCTCTGTGGCCTCTGCCTTCTCTGGTCTCTCTCTGGCCGCTGCATACTCTGGTCTCTCTGAGGCGTCTCTCTGCCTCCTCTGCCTCCCCTGGTCTCTCTGTGGCCTCTGCCTCCTCTAGACTCTCCTTGCCTCCCCTGGTCTTTCTGTGGCCTCTGCCTCCTCTGGTCTCTCTGCCTCCTCTGCTTCCTCTCGTCGCTCTGTGGCCTCTACCTCCTCTGGTCTCTCTGTCTCCTCTGCCTCCTCTAGTCTCTCTGTGGCCTCTGCCTCCTCTGTTCTGTCTGTGTCCTCTACTTCCTCTTGTCTCTATGTGGCCTCTGCCTTTTCTGGTCTCTCTGTCTCCTCTGCCTCCTCTGGTCTCTCTGCCTCCTCTGCCTCCTCTGCCTCCTCTGATCTCTCTGTGGCCTCTGCCTCCTCTGGTATGTCTGTCTCCTCTGCCTCCTCTGCTCTCTCTGTGGCCTCTGGCTCCTCTGCTCTCTCTGTCTCCTCTATCTCCTCTGGTCTCTCTGTTGCCTCTGCCTCCTCTGGTCTCTTCGTGTCCTCTGCCTCCTCTGGTCTCTCTGTGTCCTCTACCTCCTCTGGTCAGTCTTTGGCCTCTGCCTTCTCTGGATCTCTCTGTGGCCTCTGGTCTCTTACTGCCATCTGCCTTTTCTGGTCTCTCTGCCTACTCTGCCTCCTCTAGTCTCTCTGTGGCCTCTGCCTCCTCTGGACTCTCTGCCTCCTTTGGTCTTTCTGTTGCCTCTGCCTCCTCTGGCCTCTCTGCCTCCTCTACTTCCTCGTCTCTTTGTGGCCTCTGCCTCCTCTGGTCTCTCTGTCTCCTCTGCCTCCTCTGGTCTCTCTTCCTCCTCTGGTCTCTCTGTGGCCTCTGCCTCCTCTGGTCTGTCTGTGTCCTCTACCTCCTCTGCCTCCTCTGGTCTCTCTGTGTCCTCTGCCTCCTCTGGTCTGTCTGTGTCCTCTACCTCCTCTGCCCTCTCTGTGGCCTCTTCCTCCTCTGGTCCATCTGTCTCCTCTGCATCCACTGGTCTCTTTTGGCCTCTGCTTCCACTGCTCTCTTTGTGGCCTCTGCCTCCTCTAGTCTCTCTCTGGCCTCTGCCTCTTCTAGTCTCACTGCCTTCTCTGTCTCCTCTAGTCTCTCCGTGTTCTCTATCTGCTCTGGTCTCTCTGTTGCCTCTGCCTCTTCTGTTCTCTCTCTGTCTCTTCTGCCTCCTCTGGTCTCTCTGCCTCCTCTGCCTCCTCTGGTCTCTCTTTGGCCTCTGCCTCCTTTGGTCTGTCTGTGTCCTCTGCCTCCTCTGTTCTCTCTGTGGCCTCTGCCTCCTCTGGTCACTCTGTCTCCTCTGCCTCCACTGGTCTCTCTGTTGCATCTGCCTCCAGTGGTCTCTCTTTGGCCTCTGCCTCCTCTGGTCTCTCTCTGGCCTCTGCCCTCCTCTAGTGTCTTTGCCTTCTCTGTCTCCTCTAGTCTCTCTGTGGCCTCTGCCTCCTCTGGTCTCTCTGTCTCCTCTGCCTCCTCTGCTCTCTCTGTGGCCTCTGCCTCCTCTGGTCACTCTGTCTCCTCTGCCTCCACTGGTCTCTCTGTTGCATCTGCCTCCACTGGTCTCTCTTTGGCCTCTGCCTCCTCTGGTCTCTCTCTGGCCTCTGCCCTCCTCTAGTGTCTTTGCCTTCTCTGTCTCCTCTAGTCTCTCTGTGGCATCTGCCTTTTCTGGTCTCTCTGACTCCTTCTCCTCTTCTGGTCTCTTTGTGGCCTTTGCCTCCTCTGGACTCTCTGCCTCCTCTGGACTTTCTGTGGCCTCTGCTTCCTCTCGTCTCCCTCCCCGTTACCTCCTCTTGTCTCCTCATCTGCAGTCTATTCATCTGCAAATTGCCAGTCTGTTCTACTCCACGTCTACAGTCAGTTCTTATAATTGTCTACTGTCTGTTCTTCTGCACATTTACAGTCTGTACTACTGCATTTCTACAGTCTGTGCTAATGCTCGACTAAAGTCTGTCTGGGCCTTTAGCGCATACCCTTTTTTGACCTTTTAAACCCCTTATCAATGTGGTAGCCTCGCCAACCTTTACCACACGCTTCCACGTACTGGGTTGAGAAAAAGGAGACCACATTTTACTTGATCGGACCTCGGGAAGTGACCTCCAGCGCCCCCACTAGGGTAAATACATTGACAAAATGGGCATGTGGGAATCCCAAATTTATCACCCTGGCTCCTGGAGTAGCCCTGAATCACAAGTGCAGAGCTCTAGAGCAAAGGGGAAAAAAATGATGATCAAAAAGACACCTTTCTTGTCAGGGCCTATAGCTCGTACCCTTAGTTGACCTTTTGACCCCTTACCAATGTCGTAGCCTCTCCAAATTTTGCACGCTGGCTCCTGGGGCCACCCAGAACAACATATCAAAGGTTGCTGGCTTTAGATCAAAGTGAAAAGTTTCAGCCTCCTAAAGACACAGCTTATAACGGGTTTTGACCATTGGCCTGAACACTATTTGACCGCTTAACAATGTCGTAGCCTCTCCAAATTTTGCACGCTGGCTCCTAGGGCCACCCAGAACGACATATAAAGACGACATTTCACTTGATCGGACCTCGGAAGTGACCGCCAGCATGCATTTATGTAATGTCTATATTCTGTTCTATTGGTCGACAACAGTCTGTTCTAATGCCCAATTACATTCTTTACTACTCCACCTCTACAGTTTGTTCTACTGCTCCTCTACAGTCTGTTATACTGCATGTCTAAAGTCTGTTCTAATGCCAGTCTAGAGTCTGTACTACTGATGCTCTGCAATCTGTTTTACTGCAAGTCTACATTCTGTTCAACTGCACCTCTACAGTCTGATCTATTGTACGTCTACTCAGTTCTACTGCATATCTACAATCTGTTCTAATGCACAGCTACAGTCTGTTCA
Organism: Neodontobutis hainanensis; assembly: GCA_024349245.1. NCBI lineage: Eukaryota > Metazoa > Chordata > Actinopteri > Gobiiformes > Odontobutidae > Neodontobutis > Neodontobutis hainanensis. Next base: position 53,588 of record JALDNG010000527.1, read on the forward strand.
ACTGCAAGTCTACAGTCTGTACTACTGCACCTCTACAGTCTGTTCTAAAGTATGTCTACAGTCTTTTCTACTACTCATGTACAGTGTCTTCTAATGCTCGTGTAAAGTCTCAACTACTGCACCTCTGAGGTATATTCTTCTGCACATCGTCAGTCTGTTCTACTGCACATCTACAGTCTGTTCTAATGGACATCTACAGTCTGTTCTAAAGCACGTCTATAGTCTGTTCTAATGCTCGTCCACAGTCTATTCTTATGCAGGTCTTTAGTCTTTACTACTGCACATCTACAGTCTGTTCTAATGGACACCTACATTCTGTTCTAATGCTCATCTACAGTATGTTCTATTGCGTCTACAGTCTTTTCTACTGCACATCAACAGTCTATTCTAATGCTCGTCTACAGTCTGTACAACTGCACCTCTACAGTCTGTTCTACTGCACGTCTTCAGTCTGTTCTAATAATTGTCAACATTCTGTAATACTGAACCTCTACAGTCTCTTCTACTGCACCTCTACAGTCTTTTCTAATGCATGTCTACAGTCTTTTCTAATACTCATCTACAGTCTGTTCTAATGCATGTCTATAGTCTGTTCTAATGCTCGTCCACAGTCTGTTCTAACGCAGGTCTTTAGTCTGTACTACTCCATATCTACAGTCTGTTCTCCTGGATGTGTACAGTCGGTTCTAATGCTCGTCTACAGTCTGTTCTATTGTACAACTACAGTCTCTTCTAATGCACATCTACAGGCTGTTCAACTACATGTATTCAGTCTGTTCTAATAATTGTCAACATTCTGTAATACTGCACCTCTACAGTCTCTTCTACTGCACCTCTACAGTCTGTTCTAAAGCATGTCTACAGTCTTTTCTAATACTCATCTACAGTCTGTTCAAATTCACGTCTATAGTCTTTTTAATAATCGTCCACAGTCTGTTCTAACGCAGGTCTTTAGATTGTACTACTCCATATCTAGAGTCTGTTCTCCTGGATGTGTACAGTCTCTTCTAATGCACATCTACAGGCTGTTCAACTGCGTCTACAGTCTTTTCAACTGCATCTCAACAGTCTGTTCTAATGCCAGTTTACAGTCTGTACCTCTGCTCTACTGCAGTCTGTTCTACTGCACGTCTACAGTCTGTTTTACTGCACATCTACAGTCTGTTCTAATGCTCGTCTACAGTCTGTATTACTGCACCTCTACGTCTGTTCTAAAACATGTCTAGAGTGTTTTCTAATACTCATATACAGTCTGTTCTAATGCTCCTCTACAGTCAGTTCTAAAGCCAATCTAGTGTCTGTATTACTGCTGCTCTGAAGTCTGTTCAACTGCAGCTCTACAGTCTGTTCTAATGCTCATCTATGGTCTGTTCTACTGCACGTCTACAGTTTCTTTTAATAAACGTCTACAGTCTGTTCTGCACATTTACAGTCTGTACTACTGCACTTCTACAGTCATTTCAAATGCTTGTCTACAGTGTGTATTACTGTATCTCTACAGTCTGTTCTAAAGCATGTCTACAGTGTTTTCTAATACTCATATACAGTCTGTTCTTATGCTGGTATACAGTTTGTACTACTGCACCCCTACAGTCTATTCTTCTGCACATTGTCAGTCTGTTCTACTGGACGTTTACAGTCTGTTCTAATGCTCATCTAAAGTCTGTTCTACTGCACATCTAGAGTCTATTGTAATAATTGTCTACATTCTGTACTACTGCTTCTTACAGTCTTTTCTACTGCGCATCTACAGTCACTTCTAATGCAGGTCTACAGTTTATACTTCTGCACATCTACAATCTGTTCTATTGCTTGTCTACAGTCTGTTCTAATGCCCAATAAAAGTCTTTACAACTCCACCTCTACAGTCTGTTCTACTGCATGTCTACAGTCTGTTCTACTGCACGTATTCAGTCTGCTCTATTGCAAGTCTACAGTCTGTTCCACTGCACATCTACAGTCTGTTCTAATGCAAGTCTACAGTCTGTACTACTGCTCATCTACAGTCTGTTCTACTACACGTCTACAGTCTGTTCTGATAAACGTCTACAGTCTGTTCTACTACACATCTACAGTCTCTACTACTGCACTTCTAAAGTCTGTTCTAATGCACATCTACAGTCTGTTTTAATCCATGTCTATAGTCTGTACTACTGCTCATATACGGTCTGTTCTAGTGCAGGTCGACAGTCTGTTCTAATAAACGTCTACAGCCTGTTCTACTGCACATTTACAATCTCTTCTACTGCACTTCTACAGTCTTTTCTAATGCTCGTCTACAGTCTGTATTATTGCACCTCTACAGTCTGTTCTAAAGCATGTCTAGAGTGTTTTCTAATACTTATATACAGTCTGTTCTAATGCTCGTCTACAGTCTGAACTACTGCACCTCTACAATCTGTTCTAAAGCATGTCTAGAGTGTTTTCTAATACTCATATAGAGTCTTTTCTAATGCTCGTCTACAGTCTGTTCAACTGCACCTCTACAGTCTGTTCAAATGTCAGATTAAAGTCTGTACTACTGCTCTATTACAGTCTCTTCCACTAAATTCTGTTTTACTGCACATCTACAATCTGTTCTAATGTACATCTACTGTCTGTTCTAATGAAAGTCTACAGTCTGTACTACTGCCCATCTACAGTCTGTTCTACTGCACGTCTACAGTCTGTTCTAAAAAATGTCTACAGTCTGTTCTACTGCACATCTACAGTTTGTACTACTGCACTTCTACAGTCTGTTCTAATGCTTTTTCTACAGTCTGTATTTCTGCACCTCTACAGTCTCTTCTAAAGCATGTCTAGAGTATTTTCTAAAACTCATAAATAGTCTGTTCTAATGCTCATTTACAGTCTGAACTACTGCACCTCCACAGTCTGTTCTAAAGAATGTCTACATTTTTTCTAATACTAATATACAATCTGTTCTAATGCAAGTCTATAGTCTGTACTACTGCTCATCTACGGTCTCTTTAAGTGCAGGTCTACAGTCTGTTCTAATAAACGTCTACAGTCTGTTCTACTGCACATCTACAGTCTGTTCTAATGCACATCTACAGTTTGTTCTAATGCACATCTACAGTCTGTTCTAGTGCAGGTCTACAGTCTGTTCTAATATACATCTAGAGTCTCTTCTCTGCACATCTACAGTCTGTACAACTGCACTTCTACAGTCTTTTCTAATGCTCGTCTACAGTCTGTATTACTGAACCTCTAAAGTCTGTTCTAAAGCATGTCTAGAGTGTTTTCTAATACTCATATAGAGTTTGTTCTAATGCTTGTTTACAGTCTGAACTACTGAACCTCTACAGTCTGTTCTAAAACATGTCTAAAGTGTTTTCTAATACTCACATACAGTCTGTTCTAATGCTCGTCTACAGTCTGAACTACTGCACCTCTACAGTCTGTTCTAAAGCATATCTACAGTGTTTTCTAATACTCATATACAGTCTGTTCTAATGCTAATCTACAGTCTGTACTATTGCACCTCTAAAGTCTATTCAATGCACATTGTCAGTCTGTTCTACAGGTCGTTTACTGTCTGTTCTAATGCTCATCTACAGTCTGTTCTAAAGCCAATCTAGAGTCTGTTCTACTTCTTCTCTGAAGTCTGTTTTACTGCGTCTACAAACTGTTTAACTGCACCTCTACCGTCTTTCTATTGTACATCTACAGTCTGTACTACTGCACATCTACAGTTTGTACTACTGGACTTCTACAGTCTGTTCTAATGCTCGTCTACATTCTGTATTACTGCACCTCTACAGTCTGTTCTAAAGCATATCTAGATTGTTTTCTAATACTAATATAAGTCTGTTCTAATGCTCGCCTACATTCTGTACAACTGCACCTCTACTGTCTGTTCTAAAGCATGTCTAGAGTGTTTTCTAATATTCATATAGAGTCTGTTCTAATGCTCGTCTACAGTCTGAACTACTGCACCTCTCTATTCTATTCTTCTGCACATTGTCAGTCTCTTCTTCTGGGCGTTTACAGTCTGTTCTAATGATCGTCTACAGTCTGTTCTAAAGCCAATCTAGAGTGTGTACTACTGTTGCACTGAAGTCTGTACAAATGCACGTCTAAAGTCACTTCTATTGTACGTCTATAGCTTGTTCTAATGCACATCTACAATCTGTTATAATGCAAGTCTACAGTCTGTACTACTGCTCCTCTACAGTCTGTTCTAATGCCAGTCTAGAGTCTGTACTACTTCTGCTCTGCAGTCTGTTTTACTGCAAGTCTACATTCAGTTCTACTGCACATCTACAGTCTGTTCTAATGCACAGCTACAGTCTGTTAAACTGCAAGTCTACAGTCTGTACTACTGCACCTCTACAGTCTGTTCTAAATCATGTCTACGGTCTTTTCTAATACTCATGTACAGTCTGTTCTAATGCTCGTGTAAAGTCTCAACTACTGAAGCCTTACGGTCTATTCTTCTGCACATCGTCAGTCTGTTCTACTACACATCTACAGTCTGTTCTAATGGACATCTACAGTCTGTTCTAATGCACTTCTATAATCTGTTCTAATGCTCATCCACAGTCTGTTCTAATGCAGGTCTTTAGTCTGTACTACTGCACATGTTCTACTATGTTGTTCTACTGTTCTGTTCTACTCGACGCCTACAGTCTATTATAATGTTCGTCTACAGTCTGTTCAACTGCACGCGTCTACAGTCATTTCAACTGCACCTCAACAGTCTGTTCTAATTCCAGTTTACAGTCTGTACCTCTGCTCTACTGCAGTCTGTTCTACTGCACATCTACAGTCTGTTTTACTGCACATCTACAGTCTGTTCCAATGCACATCTACAGTCTGTTCTAATGCAAGTCTACAGTCTGTACTACTGCTCATCTACAGTCTGTTCTACTGCACGTCTACAGTATGTTCTAATGCCAGTTAACAGTCTGTACTACTGCTCTACTAAAGTCTGTTCTAATGAACATCTACAGTCTGTACTAATGCAAGTCAATAGTCTGTATTACTGCACCTCTACAATATGTTCTAAAGCATGTCTAGAGTGTTTTTAATACTGGTATAGAGTCTGTTCTAATCCTCGTCTACAGTCTGAACTACTGCACTTCTACAGTCTTTTCTAAAGTATGTCTAGAGTGTTTTCTAATTCTCATATACAGTCTGTTCTAATGCTCGTCTACAGTATGTACTGCTGCATCTCTACAGTATATTCTTCTGCACATTGTCAGTCTGTTCTACTCGACGTTTACAGTTAGTTCTAATGCTCGTCTACAGTCAGTTCTACAGTTTGTTCTAATGCAAGTTTCTAGTCTGTTTTACTGCTCATCTATGGTCTGTTCTTTTGCACGTCTACAGTCTGTTCTGATAAACGTCTACAGTCTGTTCTACTGCACATCTACAGTCTGTTCTATAGCACATCTACTGTCTGTTCTAATGCAAGTCTACAGTTTGTACTACTGCTCATCTACAGTCTGTTCTACTGCACTTCTACAGTCTGTTCTGATAAACTTCTACAGTCTGTTTTACTACACATCTACAGTCTCTACTACTGCACTTCTAAAGTCTGTTCTAATGTATATCTTCAGTCTGTTCTAATTAAAGTCTATAGTCTGTACTACTGCTCATCTAAGGTCTGTTCTAGTGCAGGTCTACAGTCTGTTCTAATAAACGTCTACAGTCTGTTCTACTGCACATCTATAGTTTGATCTAATGCACATCTAAAGTCTTTTCTAATACAAGTCTACAGTCTGTACTACTGCTCATTTACAGTCTGTTCTACTGCACGTCTACAGTCTGTTCTGATAAACGTCTACAGTCTGTTCTACTACACATCTACAGTCTCTATTACTGCACTTCTAAAGTCTGTTCTAATGCACATCTACAGTCTATTCTACTGCTCGTCTAGAGTCTGTACTACTGCATCTCTACAGTCTATTCTTCTGCACATTGTTAGTCTGTTCTACTGGACGTTTACAGTCTGTTCTAATGCTCGTTTACAGTCATTTCTACAGTCTATTCTAATGTAAATCTATAGTTTCTTTTACTGCTCATCTACGATCTGTTCTTTTGCAGGTCTACAGTCTGTTCTTACAAACATCTAACGTCTGTTCTACTGCACATCTACAGTCTGTTCTAATGCACATCTACAGTCTGTTCTAATGCTAGTCTACAGTCAGTACGACTGCTCATCTACAGTCTGTTCTAAAGCATGTCTAGAGTGTATTCTAATACTCATATACAGTCTGTTCTAATGCTCGTCAACATTCTGAAATACTGCACCTTTACAATCTGTTCTAAAGCATGTCTAGAGTGTTTTCTAATACTCATATAGAGTCTGTTCTAATGCTCGTCCACAGTCTGAACTACTGCACCTCTACAGTCTATTCTTCTGCACATTGTCAGTCTGTTCTACTGCACGTTTACAGTCTTTTCTACTGCGCATCTAGAGTCTCTTCTAATGCAGGTCTACAGTCTACTACTGCACATCTACAATCTGTTCTATTGCTTGTCTACAGTCTGTTCTAATCCCCAATAAAAGTCTTTACTGTTCTACCTCTACAGTCTGTTCTACTGCATGGCTACAGTCTGTTCTAATAATTGTCTACAGTCTCTTCTACTGCACATCTAAAGTCTGTTCTAATGCTCATTAGTCTGTTCAAATGTTCGCCCACAATCTGTTCTAATGCAGTCCGCACTGCGACCACACATCTATAGTCTGTTCTATTGCTCGAATATCGTCTGTTCTATTGCCCAATAACAGAATTTACTACTCGACCTCTACAGTTTGTTCTACTGTTCCTCTACAGTCTGTTCTAATGCCATTTTACTGTCTGTACTACTGCTCTACCGCAGTCTGTTCTACTGCATGTCTACAGTCTGTTTTACTGCACATCTACAGTCTGTTCTACTGCATATCTACAGTTTCTACTACTGCACTTCTAAAGTCTGTTCTAATGCACATCTACAGTCTATTCTACTGCAGGTCTACAGTCTGTACTACTGCACCTCTACAGTCTGTTCTAAAGCATGTCTAGAGTGTTTTCTAATACTCATATACAGTCTATTCTAATAATCGTCTACAGTCTGTACTAATGCACCTCTAAAGTCTATTCTTCTGAAGCACTGTGAGTCTGTTCTACTGCAAGTCTACAGTCTGTTCTAATAATTTTCTACAGTCCGTTCTACTGCACGTCTACAGTCTTTTCTAATAATTATCGACATTCTGTACTACTGCACCTTACAGTCTTTTCTACTGCGCATCTACAATCTGTTCTAATACACGTCTATAGTCTGTTCAAATGCTCATCCACAGTCTGTTCTAATGCAATCTGTACGACCAGACATCTATTGTTCCTTTCTATTGCTTGAATATAGTCTGTTTTAATGCCCAATAACAGTCTTTACTACTCCAGCTCTACTGTTTGTTCTACTGATCCTCTACAGTATGTTCTACTGCATGTCTACAGTCTGTTCTAATGCACAGCTACAGTCTGTTCAACTAGAGGTCTACAGTCTGTTCTACTGCATGACTATACTCATTTTTAATAAACGTCTACAGTCTCTTCTACTAGACGTCTACAGTCTGTTCTAATAATTGTCAAGATTCTGTACAACTGCACCTCTACAGTCTCTTCTACTGCACATCTACAGTCTGTTTTAATGGTCCTCTATGATTGTGTATAGTCAGTTCTAAAGCCATTCTACAGTCTGTACTACTGCTGCTCTACAGTCTGTTCTACTCCATAGTCTGTTCTAATGCAAGTCTACATTCTAATCTACTTTTCGTTTACACTCTGTTGTACTGCACGACTATAGTCTCTTTTATTAAACGTCTACAGTCTGTTCTACTGCACATCTACAGTCTGTTCTATTTCAAGTCTACATTCTAAACTACTGTTCGGCTACAGTCTGTTCTACTGGACAACTAACCCTAACCTAACAATGTGCAAAAGGATAGACTCTAGAGGTGCAGTAGTACATACTGTAGATGAGCAATAGAGCAGACTGTATACTGAGTCTAAAACAGTCTGTTCTAGACATACAGACTGTTCTAATGCAGTACAGTCTGTAGACTGCTGTAAACTGGCTTTAGAACTGACTGTAGACGAGCATTAGAACAGACTATAAACGTCAGTAGAACAGACTGACAATATGCAGAAGAAAAGACTGTAGAGATGCAGTAGTACAGACTGTAGACGAACATTTGCACAGACTCTATATGAGTATTAGAAAACAGTCTAGACATGCTTTAGAACAGATTGTAGAGGTGCAGTAGTTCAGACTATAGACGAGCATTAGAACAGACTGTAATTGTGCAGTAGAAGAGACTGTAGAGGTGAAGTAGTACAGAATGTCGACAATTATTAGAAAAGACTGACAATGCTTCAGAAGAATAGACTTTAGAGATGCATTAGTACAGACTGTAAACAAGTATTAGAACAGACTGTATATGAGTATTAGAATAGATTGTAGACATGCTTTAGAAGAGACTGTAGAGGTGCAGTAGTACAGACTGTAGACAAACAGTAGTACAGATTATAGACTTGCATTAGAACAGACTGTAGATGTGCATTAGAATAGACTGTAGACGTACAATAGAAGTGACTGTAGAGGTGCAGTTGAACAGACTGTAGACGTGCAGTTGTACAGACTTCAGAGCAGCAGTCGTACAGACTTTAGATTTGCTTTAGAACAGATTGTAGGCGAGCATTACAACAGACTGTAAACGTACAGTAGAAGAGACTGACAATGTGCAGAAGAATAGACTCTAGAGGTGCAGTAGTACAGACTGTATATTTGTATTAGAAAACACTCTAAACATGCTTTAGAACAAACTGTAGATGTGCAGTAAAACAGACTATAGACATGCAGTAGAAGAGACTGCAGTAGAGCAATAGTACAGACTGTAAACTGGCATTAGAAGAGACTGTAGAAGTGCAGTAGTACAGACTGTAGATGTGCAGTAGTACAGACTGTAGACGTTTATTAGATCAGACTGTAGACCTGCAGTAGAACAGACCGTAGATGAGCATTAGAATAGACTTTAGAAGTGCAGTAGTAAAGACTGTAGATGTACAGTAGAACATACTATAGACGTTTATAAGAAAAGACTGTACACATGCAGTAGAACAGACTGTAGATGAGCAAGAGTACAAACTGCAGAGCAGCAGTAGTAAAGACTCTAGACTAGCAATAGAACAGACTGTAGACCTGCACTAGAACAGAATGTAGAGGAGAAGTAGAACAAACTGTAGAGGTGGAGTAGTAAAGACTTTTATTGGGCATTAGAACAGACTGTATTCGAGCAATAGAACAGACTATAGATGTGCATTAGAACAGAATGCATTAGAACAGACTGTGGACGAGTATTGGAACAGACTATAGACGAGTTTTAGAACAGACTGTAAATGTCAGTAAAACAGACTAACGATGCTGCAGAAGAATATTTAAAAGTCCGTTAGTAGAGACTGTGGCAGTATTAGAACAGACTGTATATGAGTATTAGAATAGACTGTAGACATGCTTTAGAACAGACTGTAGATGCAGTAGTACAGACTGTGCACAGACTGTTGACTTGCATTTGAACAGACTGTAGACATACAATAAAACAGGACGTAGAGGTGCAGTTGAACAGACTATAGACATGCAGTTGAACAGACTTCACAGCAGCAGTAGAACAGACTCTAGACTGGCTTTAGAACAGACTGTAGACAAGCTTTAGAAATGACTGTAAACGTCAGTAGAACAGACTGACAATGTGCGGAAGAAAAGACTCTAGAGGTGCTGTAGTACAGACTGTAGGTGAGCATTAGAACAGACTGTATATGAGTTTTACAAAACACTGTAGACATGCTTTAGAACAAACTGAAGAGGTGCAGTTGGGTAGACGAGCATTAGAACAGACTGTATATGAGTATTAGAAAACACTCTAGACATTCTTTAGAACAGACTGTAGAGGTGCAGTAATACAGACTGTAAACGAGCTATAGAACAGACTGTAGAAGTGCAGTAGTATAGACTGTAGATGAGCAGTAGAAAAGACTGTATACGTTTATTAGAACAGACTGTAGAAGTGCAGTAGAACAGACTGTAGACAAGCAGTGGTACAGACTCTAGACTTGCATTAGAACAGACTTTAGATGTGCATTAGAACAGACTGTAGATGTTCAGTAAAACAGAATGTAGACATGCAGTAGAACAGACTGCAGTACAGCAATAGTACAGACTGTAAACTGGCATTAGAACAGACTGTAGAGCTCCAGTTGAACATTCTGTAGACTTGCAGTTGAACAAACTTCAGAGCAGCAGTAGTACAGACTCTAGATTTGGCTTTAGAACTGACTGTAGACGAGCATTAGAGCAGACTGTAAACGTCAGTAGAACAGACTGACAATGTGCAGAAGAACAGACTGTAGAGGTGCAGTAGTACAGAATGTAGACGAGCATTAGAACAGACTGTATTTGAGTATTAGAAAACACTGTAGGCATGCTTTAGAACAGACTATAGAGGTGCAGAAGTTCAGACTGTAGATGACCATTAGAACAGACTGTATATAAGTTTTAGAAAACACTCTAGACATGCTTTACAACAGACTGTAGAGGTGCAGTAATACAGACTGTAGACGAGCATTAAAAAGACTGTAGAAGTGCAGTAGTACAGACTGTAAATGTGCAGAACAGACTGTAGACGTTTATTAAAACAGATTGTAGACGTGCAGTAGAACAGACCGTAGATGAGCGGTAGTACAGAATGTAGACTTGCATTAGAACAGACTGTAGATGTGCATTAGAACAGACTGTAGATGTGCAGTAAAACAGACTGTAGACATGCAGTAGAACAGACTGCAGTAGAGCAATAGTACAGATTGTAAACTGGCATTAGAACAGACTGTAGAGGTGCAGTTGAAAAGACTGTAGACTTGCAGTTAAACAGACTGTAGACAAGCAGTAGTATATACTGTAGACTTGCATTAGAACAGACTGTAGACATACAATAGAAGAACCTGTAGAGATGCAGTTTAGCAGACTGTAGACATGCAGTTGTACAGACTTCAGTGCAGCAGCAGTACAGACTCTAGATTGGCTTTAGAACAGACTGTAGACGATCATTAGAACAGAATGTATTTAAGTATTAGAAAACACTGTAGACATGCTTTAGAACAGACGGTAGAGGTGCAGTTGTACAGACTGTAGATGAGCATTAGAACAGAATGTATTTAAGTATTAGAAAACACAGTAGACATGCTTTAGAACAGACAGTAGAGGTGCAGTTGTACAGACTGTAGATGTGCAGTAGAACAGACTGTAGACGTGCAGTAGAACAGACTATAAATGAGCATTAGAATAGACTTTAGAAGTGCAGTAGTACAGACTGTAGAAGTGCAGTAGAACAGACTATAGATGTGCAGTAGAACAGACTGAAGACGCTTATAAGAAAAGACTGTAGACGTGCAGTAGAACAGACTGTAGATGAGCAGTAGTACAGACTGTAGACTTGCATTAGAACAGACTGTAGACATGCATTAGAACAGACTATAGATGTGCAGTAGAACAAACTGTAGATGTGCAGTAGAACAGACTGACGATGTGCAAAAGAATAGACTGTAGAGGGCAGTAGTTGAGACTTTACACGAGCATTAGAACAAACAGTACATGAGTATTAGAAAAGACTGTAGACATGTTTTAGAACAGACAGTAGAGTTCCAGTAGTACAGACTCTAGACGACAATTAGAACAAACTGTAGATATGCAGTAGAAGAGACTGTAAAGGTGCAGTAGTACAGAAAGTTAACAATTATTAAAAGAGACTGTAGGAGTGCAGTAAAACAGACTCTAAACAATAATTAGAACAGACTGTAGACATCCAGTAGAACAGACTGTAGATGTGCATTAGAGGAGACTGTAGACGTTATTAAAAGAGACTATAGTCGTGCAGTAGAACAGACTGTAGTGGTGCAGTTGAACAGACTGTAGACGTGCAGTTAAACATACTTCAGAGCAGCAGTAGTACAGACTCTAGATTGGCTTTAGAACAGACTGTAGACGAGCATTAGAACAGACTGTAAACGTCCAGTAGAACAGACTGACAATGTGCAGAAGAATAGACTGTAGAGATGCAGTAGTACAGACTGTAGAAGCGCATTAGAACAGACTGTATATGAGTATTAGAAAACACTCTAGACATGCTTTAGAACAGATTGTAGAGGTGCAGTAGTTCAGACTATAGACAAGCATTAGAACAGACTGTAGATGTGCAGTAGAAGAGACTGTATAGGTGCAGTAGTACAGACTGTCGACAATTATTAGAAAAGACTATAGACGTGCAGTAGAACGGACTGTAGACAAATATTAGAACAGACTGACAATGCTTCAGAAGAATTGACTTTAGAGATGCATTAGTACAGACTGTAAACAAGTATTAGAATAGACTATATATGAGTATTAGAATAGATTGTAGACATGCTTTAGAAGAGACTGTAGAGGTGCAGTAGTACAGACTGTAGAAGAGCAGTAGTACAGATTATAGACTTGCATTAGAACAGACAGTAGATGTGCATTAGAATAGACTGTAGACGCATAATAGAAGTGACTGTAGAGGTGCAGTTGAACAGACAGTAGACGTGCAGTAGAAGAGACTGTAGATGTGTAGTAATATATATATTAGGGTGCATCAAATTTGAATGGGAAATTTAAATTTAAAATATCAATATGGCTGGCATTACATTTTGTTCCTATTAACATAAAAATGACTTTTGCAAAGTTTTAAGGAATTCTATTGAGATTTAGGTGCCACCTGACACATGAACTTTGGCAAAAGTTTGAAAATGTGCAATTTTTAGTTTATTTGCCAAAAGGCTGACCTGAAAATGTTAAGTACAGTGAACTTTATACAGTTTTCTATAGGGTTATCAAAGTAAATGTTGTTTGTTTGCCCTTTGGGCAACTTGGACATTTGACAGAATTCAACTTTAAAGATTCTCCATTCATTTGTCCTATAGACAAAATGAATGGAGGTCAATGGGACATGTTCATGTGGCCTTACTCCTGATTTTTGTGCAGCAGATATGGATATAAGACACACATATAAAGTTTAATTGACTTTATTGTTAAACACAAGGGGTGATACTGACACACTTAAAAGACCATCTCCTCCAAATCCTCTCTAGTGGCTAACTCACTGGCAACTAACAGGGCCTAATGCTGACACTAACTAAACTTCAACTTTATTGCTCAGTGCCAGAGTCTGATCCACTGAGCAACATCACCAGGAAGAAAGAAAGAGGAAATGGAACCTGAACTCTGACCCTAGCCAGTGCTGCCTCCCCAGATAACTCTCCCAACCCACCATCCATGAGTAACCGCCTTTTCAGGTAATAGTTCGCGCTTGCAGCGTTGAAGGTTGGATGTGAGCTTTACGCCACGCCGCACAGTCATTGACCATGTTCATTTCGGGTACATTGACCTCACTTTTTTTAACGCAGCATTGGTCGCCCAGTCCTTCACACTGAGAGAGATAAATTTTGGATCAATGTGCAGCTGCTTCATCCCAAACCAGCAATCCTTAATTATAGGTCAGCCAAGCTGGTGGTTGGCAAGAGGGTGGGGAATTTTGGTTTGCCAAAGAGACTGTAAAGGTGCAGTAGTACAGAAAGTTAACAATTATTAAAAGAGACTGTAGGAGTGCAGTAAAACAGACTCTAAACAATAATTAGAACAGACTGTAGACATCCAGTAGAACAGACTGTAGATGTGCATTAGAGGAGACTGTAGACGTTTATTAAAAGAGACTATAGTCGTGCAGTAGAACAGACTGTAGTGGTGCAGTTGAACAGACTGTAGACGTGCAGTTAAACATACTTCAGAGCAGCAGTAGTACAGACTCTAGATTGGCTTTAGAACAGACTGTAGACGAGCATTAGAACAGACTGTAACGTCCAGTAGAACAGACTGACAATGTGCAGAAGAATAGACTGTAGAGATGCAGTAGTACAGACTGTAGAAGCGCATTAGAACAGACTGAGTATCTAGACATGCTTTAGAACAGATTGTAGAGGTGCAGTAGTTCAGACTATAACGAGCATTAGAACAGACTGTAGATGTGCAGTAGAAGAGACTGTATAGGTGCAGTAGTACAGACTGTCGACAATTATTAGAAAAGACTATAGACGTGCAGTAGAACGGACTGTAGACAAATATTAGAACAGACTGACAATGCTTCAGAAGAATTGACTTTAGAGATGCATTAGTACAGACTGTAAACAAGTATTAGAATAGACTATATATGAGTATTAGAAAAGATTGTAGACATGCTTTAGAAGAGACTGTAGAGGTGCAGTAGTACAGACTGTAGAAGAGCAGTAGTACAGATTATAGACTTGCATTAGAACAGACAGTAGATGTGCATTAGAATAGACTGTAGACATACAATAGAAGTGACTGTAGAGGTGCAGTTGAACAGACAGTAGACGTGCAGTAGAAGAGACTGTAGATGTGTAGTAATATATATATATTAAAGACCTGCAAAAAACAGACTGCAATTTAACAGACTTCAGAGCAGCAGTAGTACAGACTCTAGATTGGCTTTAGAACAGACTGTAGACGAGCTTTAGAACAGACTGTAAATGTCCAGTAGAACAGATTGACAATTAGAACAGATTGTAGATGTGCAGTTAAACAGACTATAGACATGCAGTAGAACAGACTGTAGACTTGCATTAGAACATAATGTAGATGTGCATTAGAACAGACTATAGATGTGGAGTAAAACAGACTGTAGACGTGCAGTAGAATAAACTGCAGTGGAGCAGTGGTACAGACTGTAAACTGGCATTAGAACAGACTGTAGACATGCAGTAGAACAGACTGTAGAGGTGCAGTTGTACAGACTATAGACGTGCAGTAGATCAGACTGTAGATGAGCAGTAGTACAGATTGTAGACTTGCATTAGAACAGACTGTAGATGTGCATTAGAACAGACTGTAGCTGTGCAGTAGTACAGAATGTTGATAATTATTAGAACAGAGAGTAGATGTGCAGTAGAACGGACTCTAGACAATTATTAGAACAGACTGTAGATGTCCATTAGAACAGATTGAAGATGTGCATTAGAACAGACAGTAGATGTGCATTAGAATAGACTGTAGACGACAATAGAAGTGACTGTAGAGGTGCAGTTGAACAGACAGTAGACGTGCAGTAGAAGAGACTGTAGATGTGTAGTAATATATATATATTAAAGACCTGCAAAAAACAGACTGCAATTTAACAGACTTCAGAGCAGCAGTAGTACAGACTCTAGATTGGCTTTAGAACAGACTGTAGACGAGCTTTAGAACAGACTGTAAATGTCCAGTAGAACAGATTGACAATTAGAACAGATTGTAGATGTGCAGTTAAACAGACTATAGACATGCAGTAGAACAGACTGTAGACTTGCATTAGAACATAATGTAGATGTGCATTAGAACAGACTATAGATGTGGAGTAAAACAGACTGTAGACGTGCAGTAGAATAAACTGCAGTGGAGCAGTGGTACAGACTGTAAACTGGCATTAGAACAGACTGTAGACATGCAGTAGAACAGACTGTAGAGGTGCAGTTGTACAGACTATGGGCGTGCAGTAGATCAGACTGTAGATGAGCAGTAGTACAGATTGTAGACTTGCATTAGAACAGACTGTAGATGTGCATTAGAACAGACTGTAGCTGTGCAGTAGTACAGAATGTTGATAATTATTAGAACAGAGAGTAGATGTGCAGTAGAACGGACTCTAGACAATTATTAGAACAGACTGTAGATGTCCATTAGAACAGATTGTAGATGTGCATTAGAACAGACTGTAGATGTGCATTAGAAGAGACTGTAGACAATTATTAAAACAGACAATAGTCGTGCAATAGAACAGACTGTAGACAAGCAGTAGAACAGACTGTAGATGTGCAGTAGAACAAACTGTTGAGGTGCAGTAATACAGACTGCAAACGAGCATTATACAGACTGTAGAAGTGTAGTTGTACAGTGTTATAATAATTTTAATTTTAATGTTTATTGTTACTGGGACGTATAGTTCTCCTCAGGTCATGTCAAATTCATGTCATGCCCTTCGTGCTAATCCAAGCATTAAGTAGACATAACAGGACTGAGACATGGCTTGTCACGGGACTTCTGCTCCTGGACCATTGTGAACGCCTCTCACCAGGGGCGTCACTGTGTTGTATATAATCCCATGTTATGTTTACATCTTTAAGCAAACCTTCCGCTGTAATATTGTGCTGCTTTGCTTCTCCTTGCAAGGATTAATTTTTGGCCATTGCTTGTTAAATTATAATCGGTCTCCGTTTCTCTCTGGTTAAATATATGGATATAAAATATTCCTATAACATACAGACTGTAG
Source organism: Neodontobutis hainanensis (assembly GCA_024349245.1). Taxonomy (NCBI): domain Eukaryota; kingdom Metazoa; phylum Chordata; class Actinopteri; order Gobiiformes; family Odontobutidae; genus Neodontobutis; species Neodontobutis hainanensis. The sequence continues at coordinate 69,963 of JALDNG010000527.1, forward strand.
ATGTGCAGTAGAACAGAATGTAGATGTTTATTAGAACAGACTGTATACCTGCAGTAGAACAGACTGTAGATGTGCATTAGAAAAGACTGTAGACGTTTATTAAAAATAGACTATAGTCGCAGTAGAACAGACTGTAGACGTGCAATAGAACAGACTGTAGAGGTGCAGTTGAACAGACTGTAGATGTGCATTAGAACAGACTGTAGATGTGCATTAGAAGAGACTGTAGACAATTATTAAAACAGACAATAGTTGTGCAGTAGAACAGACTGTAGACAAGCATTAGAAATTACTGTAAACGTCAGTAGAACAGACAATGTGCAGAAGAATAGACTCTAGAGGTGCATTACTACAGACTGTAGATGAGCATTAGAACATACTCTATATGAGTATTAGAAAACACTGTAGAAATGCTTTAGAACAGACTGTAGAGATGCAGTTGTATAGATTGTAGACAAGCATTAAAACAGACTGTAGAAGTGCAGTACTTCAGACTGTAGATGTGCAGTAGAAAAGACTATTGAGGTGCAGTAGTACAGAATGTCGACATTTATTATTGCCCTTCTACTGTCTCTTCTAATGCTCGTCTACTGTCTGTATTACTGCACCTCTACAGTCTGTACTAAAGCACATCTACAGTCTGTTCTAATGGACGCTACATTCTGTTCTAATGCTCATCTACAGTCTGTTCTATTGTATGTCTACAGTCTTTTCTACTGCACATCAACAGTCTGTTCTAATGCTCGTCTACAGTCTGTACAACTGCACTCTACTGTCTGTTCTACTGGCTGTCTACAGTCTGTTCTAATGCCATTTTACAGTCTTTACTACTGCTCTACTGCAGTCTATTCTACTGCACTTCTACAGTCTGTTCTACTGCACGACTATAGTCTGTATTAATAAATGTCTACAGTCTTTTCTAATGCACATCTACAGTGTGTTCTTGTGGAAGTCTACAGTCTGTTCTAATAATTGTCTAGAGTCTGTTCTACTGCACGCCTACAGTCTCTTCTAATAATAGTCAACATTCTGTACTACAGCACCTCTACAGTCTCTTCTACTGCACATCTACAGTTTGTTCTAGTGGTCGTCTACAGTCTGTACTACTTCACCTCTACAGTCTGTTGTAAAGCATGTCTACAGTCTTTTCTAATACTAATGTACAGTCTGTTCTAATGCTCGTGTAAAGTCTTAACTACTGCACCTCTACAGTCTATTATTCTGCACATCGTCAGTCTTTTCTAATGCACATCCACAGTCTGTTCTAATGGACAACTACAGTCTGTTCTAATGCACATCTATAGTCTGTTCTAATGCTCGTCCACAGTCTGTTCTAATGCAGGTCTTTAGTCTGTACTATTGCACATCTACAGTCTGTTCTACTAGACGTATACAGTCTGTTCTAATGCTCATCTACAGTCTTTTCTATTGTACGTCTACAGTCTCTTATAATGCTACTTTACAGTCTGTACCTCTGCTCTACCGCATTTTGTTCTACTGCACGTCTATAGTCTTTTTTATAAACGTCTATAGTCTATTCTACAGCATTTCTACAGTCATTACTACTGTACTTCTAAAGTCTATTCTAATGCTCATCAACAGTCTGTTCTAATGCAAGTCTACAGTCTGTGCTACTGCTCATCTACAGTCTGTACTACTGCACTTCTAAAATCTGTTCTAATGCTCATCTGCAGTCTGTATTACTGCACCTCTACAATCTGTTCTAAAGCATATCTAGAGTGTTTTCTAATATTCATATAGAGTCTGTTCTAATGCTCGTCTACAGTTTTACTACTGCACCTCTATAGTCTATTCTTCTGCACTTTGTCAGTCTGTTCTGATAAACGTCTACAGTCTTTTCTACTACACATCTACAGTCTCTACTACTGCACTTCTAAAGTCTGTTTCTAATGCACATCTACAGTCTGTTCTAATGCAAGTCTATAGTCAGTACTACTGCTCATCTATGGTCTGTTCTAGTGCAGGTCTACAGTCTGTTCTAATAATCGTCTACAGTCTATAGTCTGTTCTAATGCTCACCACAGTCTGTTCTAATGCAAGTCTATAATCTGTACTACTGCTCATTTACAGTCTGTTCTAATGCAAGTCTACAGTCTGTACTACTGCTCATCTACGGTCTGTTCTACTACAGGTCTACAGTCTGTTGTAATAAACGTCTACAGTCTGTTCTACTGCACATCTACAGTCTGTACTACTGCACTTCTACAGTCTGTTCTAATGCTCGTCTACAGTCTGTATTACTGCACGTCTACAGTCATTTCAACTACACCTCAACAGTCTGTTCTAATGCCAGTTTACATTCTTTACCTCTGCTCTACTGCAGTCTGTTCTACTGCACGTCTACAGTCTGTTCTACTGCTGCTCTGAAGTCTGTTCAACTGCATGTCTGTAGTCTGTTCAACTGCACCTCTACGTCTGTTCTATTGTATGTCTACATTCTGTTCTAATGCACATCTACAGTCTGTTCTAATGCAAGTCTACAGTCTGTACTACTGCTCGTGTACAGTCTGTACTATTGCACCTCTACAGTCTGTTCTAAAGCATGTCTACAGTCTATTCTAATACTCATACACAGTCTGTTCTAATGCTCGTCTACAGTCTCTACTAACGGACATTTAAATTCTATTCTTCTGCAGCATCATTAGTCTGTTTACTGGACATCTACAGTCTGTTCTATACACGTATATAGTCTCTTCAAATACTCGTCCACAGTCTGTTCTAATGCAGTCTGTACTACTGCACATCTATAGTCTGTTCTATTGCTCGAATACAGTCTGTTCTAATGTCCAATAAAAGTCTTTACTACTCCACCTCTAGAGTTTGTTCTACTTCTCCTTTACAGTCTGTTCTACTGCAGGTCTACAGTCTGTTCTACTGCACATCTACAGTCTGTTCTAATGCACATCTACAGTCTGTTCAACTGCAAGTCCACTGTCTCTTCTACTGCTCTTCTACAATCTGTTCTACTGCACAACTCTAGTCGGTTTTATTAAAGGTCTACAGTCTGTTCTAATGCACATCTACAGTCTGTTCTAATGCACATCTACAGTCTGTTCTAATGCAAGTCTACAGTCTTTACTACTGCTCATCTACGGTCTGTTCTACTGCAGGTCTAAAATCTCTTCTAATAAATGTCTACAGTCTGTTCTACTGCACATCTACAGTCTGTAATACTGCACTTCTACAGACTGTTCTAATGCTTGTCTACAGTCTGTATTACTGCACCTCTACAGTCTGTTCCAAAGCATGTCTAGAGTGTTTTCTTATACTCAAATACAGTCTGTTTTAATGCTCGTCTACAGTCTGTTAAACTGCACCTCTACAGTCTGTTCTAAAGCATGTCTATAGTGTTTTCTAATTCAAATATACAGTTTGTTCTAGTGCTTGTCTACAGTCTGAACTACTGCTCTTCTACAGTCTGTTCTAAAGCATGTCTAGAGTGTTTTCTAATACTCATATACAGTCTGTTCTAATGCTCATGTACAGTCTGTAGTACTGCACCTAGTCTATTCTTCTGCACATTGTCAGTCTGTTTTACTGGATGTTTACAGTCATCTCTAATGCAAGTCTACAGTCTGTACTACTGCTCATCTACAGTCTGTTCTAATGCCAGTTTACAGTCTGTACTTCTGCTCTACTGCAGTCTGTTCTACTGCACGTCTACAGTCTGTTTTACTGCTCATATACAGTCTGTTCTAATGCACATCTACAGTCTGTTCTAATGAAAGTCTACATTCTGTACTACTGCTCACCTACAGTCTGTTCTTTTGCACGTCTACATTCTGTTCTGATAAACTTCTACAGTCTGTTCTACTGCATATCTACAGTCTATACTACTGCACTTTTAAAGTCTGTTCTAATGCACATCTACAGTCTGTTCTCATGCAAGTCTAAAGTTTGTACTACTGCTCATCTACGGTCTGTTCTACTGCAGGTCTACAGTTAATGGATTGGATTTATATTGCGCTTTTCTCCCAAGGGACCAAGGGACTCAAAGCGCCCACAAGCCGTCCATTATTCATTCATACACAGTCACACACTGGTGATGGTAACTACAACTGTAGCCACAGATGCCCTGGGGCAGACTGACAGAGACGTGGCAGCCATTTTGCGCCTAAGGCCTCTTTGAACATCACCACATACATTCACTGAACATTCTTAAACATTCATACGAGGCAAGGTGGGTTAAGTGTCTTGCCCAAGGACACAATGACAGAATGAATTGTGGGGAGGCGAATCGAACACACTACCTTCCGGTTGAAAGACGACCGCTCTACCACTGAGCCACTGTCGCCCTATACAGTCTGTTATAATGAACGTCTACAGTCTGTTCTACTGCACATCTACAGTCTGTTCTAAAGCATGTCTAGAGAGTTTTCTAATACTAATATAAAGTCTGTTCTAATGCTCGTCTACAGTCTGAACTAATGCACCACTAAAGTCTATTCCTCTGAAGCATTGTCAGTCTGTTCTACTGCAAGTCTGTTCTAATGCCAGTCTAGAGTGTGTACTACTGCGGCTCCACAGTCTGTTCTACTGCACATCTACAATCTCTTCTACTGCACATGTACAGTCTGTTCTAATGGTCGTCTACAGTCAGTTCTAATGCTCGTCTACAATCAGTTCTGAAGCCATTCTAGAGTCTGTACTACTGCTGCTATGAAGTCTGTTCAACTGCACGTCTACAATCTGTTCAACTGCACCACTACAGTCTGTTCTATTGTACGTCTACAGTCTGTTCTACTGCGACTATAGTCTCTTTTAATAAACGTCTACAGTCTCCTCTAATGCACATCTACAGTCTGTTCTACTGGATGTCTACAGTCTTTTCTAATAATTGTCTAGAGTCTGTTCTACTGCACGTCTACAGTCTTTTTTCATAATTGTCAACTTTCCGTACTACTGCACCTCTACAGTCTCTTCTACTGCACATCTACAGTTTGTTCTAATGGTCGTCTAGAGTCTGTACTAGTGAAACTCTACAGTCTGTTCTAAAACATGTCTACAGTCTTTTCTAATACTCATGTACAGTCTGTTCTAATGCTCGTGTAAAGTCTCAACTATTGCCCTCTACAGTCTATTCTTCTGCACATCGTCAGTCTGTTCTACTGCACATCTACAGTTTGTTCTGCACATCTACAGTCTTTTCTAATGCAAGTCTACAGTCTGTTCTACTGTTTGTCGACTATAGTCTGTTGTGATAATTGTCGACATTCTGTACTACTGCATCTCTACAATTTGTTCTACTTCACTACATTATGTTCTTATGCACGTCTATTGTCTGTTCTAATGCTCGTCCACAGTCTGCTCTAATGCAGGTCTTTAGTCTGTAAAACTGCACAAATACAGACTGTTCTACTGGACGTCTACAATCTGTTCTAATGCTCGTCTACACTCTGTTCTATTGTACGTCTACAGTCTGTTCTAATGCACATCTACAGTCTGTTCTACTGGACGTTTACAGTCTGTTCTAATGCTCGTCTACAGTCAGTTCTAAAGCCAATCTAGAGTCTGTTCTACTGCTGCTGCTCTGAAGTCTGTTCAACTCCAAGTCTACAGTCTGTTCTAGTGCCATTTTACAGTCTGTACCTCTGCTCTACTGAAGTCTGTTCTATTGCACTTCTACAGTCTTTTTTACTGCATATCTACAGTCTGTTCTACTGAAGATCTACAGTCTGTTCTAATGCAAGTCTACAGTCTATACTACTGCTCATCTACACTCTGTTCTACTGCACGTCTACAGTCTCTACTACTGCACTTCTAAAGTCTGTTCTAATGCACATCTACAGTCTCTTCTAATGCAAGTCTACAGTCTTTACTACTGCTCATCTACGGTCTGTTCTACTGCAGGTCTAAAATCTCTTCTAATAAATGTTTACAGTCTGTTTAACTGCAAGTCTACAGTCTGTTCAACTGCACCTCTACAGTCTGTTCTAATGCTCGTCTACAGTCTGTATTACTGCACCTCTACAGTCTGTTCTAATGCTCGTCTACAGTCTGTACTACTCCATCTCTACAGTCTATTCTTCTGCACATTGTCAGTCTGTTCTACTGGACGTTTACAGTCTTTTTTAATGCTCATCTACAGTCATTTCTAAAGCCAATCTAGTGTCTGTACTACTGCTGCTCTGAAGTCTGTTTAACTGCAAGTCTACAGTATGTTCAACTGCACCTCTACAGTCTTTTCTAATGCCAGTTTACAGTCTGTTCTATTGCTCTACTGCAGTCTGTTCTACTGCATGTCTACAGTCTGTTTTACTGCACATCTACAGTCTGTTATAATGCACATCTACAGTCTGTTCCAATGCAAGTCTACAAGTTGTACTACTGCTCATGTACGGTCTGTTCTACTCCACGTCTACAATCTGTTTTAATAAACGTCCACAGTCTGTTCTGCACATTTACAGTCTGTACTACTGCACTTCTACAGTCTTTTTTTAATGCTCATCTACAGTCTGTATTACTGCACCTCTACAGTCTGTTGTAAAGCATTTCTAGTAGTGTTTTCTAATACTCATATAGAGTCTGTTCTAATGTTCGTCTACAGTCTGAACTACTACATTTCTACAGTCTGTTCTAAAGCATGTCTACAGTGTTTTCTAATACTCATATACAGTCTGTTCTAATGCTCGTCTACAGTCTGTACTACTGCACGTCTACAGTCTGTTCTACTGCATGTCTGCAGTCTGTTTTGATAAACATCTACAGTCTTTTCTACTACACATCTACAGTCTCTACTACTGCACTTCTAAAGTCTGTTTCTAATGCACATCTACAGTCTGTTCTAATGCAAGTCTATAGTCTGTACTACTGCTCATCCATGGTCTGTTCTAGTGCAGGTCTACAGTCTGTTCTAATAAACGTCTACACAGTCTGTTTTAATGCATGTCTTAATTCTGTACTACTGCACATTTACGGTCTGTTCTACTGGATGTTTAAAGTCTGTTCTAATGCTCGTCTACAGTCAGTTTTACAGTCTGTTCTAATGCAAGTCTATAGTCTGTTTTACTACTCATCTACGGTCTGTTCTTTTGCAGGTCTACAGTCTGTTCTAATAAACGTCTACAGTCTGTTCTACTGCACCTCTACAGTCTGTTCCAAAGCATGTCTAGAGTGTTTTCTTATACTCAAATACAGTCTGTTTTAATGCTCGTCTACAGTCTGTTAAACTGCACCTCTACAGTCTGTTCTAAAGCATGTCTATAGTGTTTTCTAATTCAAATATACAGTTTGTTCTAGTGCTTGTCTACAGTCTGAACTACTGCTCTTCTACAGTCTGTTCTAAAGCATGTCTACAGTGTTTTCTAATACTCATATACAGTCTGTTCTAATGCTCATGTACAGTCTGTAGTACTGCACCTAGTCTATTCTTCTGCACATTGTCAGTCTGTTTTACTGGATGTTTACAGTCATCTCTAATGCAAGTCTACAGTCTGTACTACTGCTCATCTACAGTCTGTTCTAATGCCAGTTTACAGTCTGTACTTCTGCTCTACTGCAGTCTGTTCTACTGCACGTCTACAGTCTGTTTTACTGCTCATATACAGTCTGTTCTAATGCACGACTACAGTCTGTTCTAAAGCCAGTCTAGAGTCTGTTCTACTGCTGCTCTGAAGTCTTTTCAACTGCATGTCTATAGTCTGTTTAACTGCACCTCTACGTCTGTTCTATTGTATGTCTACATTCTGTTCTAATGCACATCTACAGTCTGTTCTAATGCTCGTCTACAGTCTCTACTAACGGACCATTAAATTATTTTCTTCTGCAGCATCATTAGACTGTTTTACTGGACATCTACAGTCTGTTCTAATACACGTCTATAGTCTGTTCAAATACTCGTCCACAGTCTGTTCTAATGCAGTCTGTACTACTGCACATCTATAGTCTGTTCTATTGCTCGAATACCGTCTGTTCTAATGCCCATAAAAGTCTTTACTACTCCACCTCTACAGTTTGTTCTACATCTCCTCTACAGTCTGTTCTACTGCAGCTCTACAGTCTGTTTTAATGCCAGTCTAGAGTCTGTACTACTGCTACTCTGCAGTCTGTTCTACTGCAAGTCTACATTCTGTTCTACTGCACATCTACAGTCTGTTCTAATGCACATCTATAGTCTGTTCTAATGCTCGTCTACAGTCTGAACTACTGCACCTCTACAATCTGTTCTAAAGCATGTCTACAGTGTTTTCTAATACTCATATACAGTCTGTTCTAATGCTCGTCTACAGTCTGAACTACTGCAACTCTACAGTCTGTTCTAAAGCATATCTACAGTGTTTTCTAATACTCATATACTGTCTGTTCTAATCCTCATCTACAGTCTGTACTACTGCACCTCTAGAGTCTATTCTTCTGCACATTCTCAGTCTGTTCTACAGGTTGTTTACTGTTTGTTCTAATGCTCGTCTACAGTCTCTTCCAAAGCCAATCTAGAGTCTGTTCTACTTCTGCTCTGAAGTCTATTCAACTGCACATCTACAGTCTGTTCAACTGCACCTCTACAGTCTTTTCTATTGTTAATAGATAATAATTGTCTAGAGTCTGTTATACTGCACGTCTACAGTCTCTTTTAATAATTGTCAACTTTCTGTACTACTGCACCTCTACAGTCTCTTCTACTGCACATCTACAGTTTGTTCTAATGGTCGTCTAGAGTCTGTACTACTGGAACTCTACAGTCTGTTCTAAAACAAGTCTACAGTCTTTTCAAATACTCATGGACAGTCTGTTCTAATGCTCGTGTAAAGTCTTAACTACTGCCCTCTACAGTCTATTCTTTTGCACATCTACAGTCTGTTCTAATGCACATCTACAATCTGTTCTAATGGAATTCTCCAGTCTGTACTACTGCTCGTCTACAGTTTGTTCTACTGCTCTTGTACAGTCTGTTCTAAAAAACGTCTACAGTCTGTACTACTGCACATCTACAGTTTGTACTAAAGCATGTTAGAGTGTTTTCTAATACTAATATACAGTCTGTTTTAATGCTCGTCTACAGTCTGTACAACTGCACCTCTACTGCCTGTTCTAAAGCATGTCTAGAGTGTTTTCTAATATTCATATAGAGTCTGTTCTAATGCTCATCTACAGTCTGAACTACTGCACCTCTACAGTCTGTTCTAAAGCTCATCTACAGTCTGTTCTAAAGCCAATCTAGAGTCTGTACTACTGCTGCTCTAAAGTCTGTTCAACTGGACGTCTACAGTCTGGTCTACTGCACATCTAGTTTGTTTTAATGCTCGTCTACAGTCTGTACTACTGCACCTCTACAGTCTCTTCTAAAGCATGTCTACAGTCTTTTCTAATAGTCATGTACAGGCTGTTCTAATCCTCGTGTAAAGTCTCAACTACTGCAACTCTTCAGTCTATTCTTCTGCACCTCGTCAGTCTGTTCTACTGCACATCTACAGTCTATTCTAATGGACATCAACTGTATGTTCTAATGAAAGTCTACAGTCTGTACAACTGCTCATCTACAGTCTGTTCTACTGCACGTGTACAGTCTGTTGTATTGCTCATCTACAGTCTGTTCTACTGCACGTTTACAGTCTGTTCTAATACAAGTCTACAGTCTCTACTACTGCTCATTTACAGTCTGTTCTACTACACATCTACAGTCTCTACTACTGCACTTCTAAAGTCTGTTCTAGTGCACATCTACACTCTCTTCTAATGCTCGTCTACAGTCTGTACTACTGCATTTCTACAGTCTATTGTTCTGCACATTGTCAGTCTGTTCTACTGGATGTTTAAAGTCTGTTCTAATGCTCGTCTACAGTCAGTTTTACAGTCTGTTCTAATGCAAGTCTATAGTCTGTTTTACTACTCATCTACGGTCTGTTCTTTTGCAGGTCTACAGTCTGTTCTAATAAACGTCTACAGTCTGTTCTACTGCACATCTACAGTCTGTTCTAATGCAAGTCTACAGTCTGTATTACTGCTCATCTACAGTCTGTTCTAAAGCATGTCTCAGTGTTTTCTAATACTCATATACAGTATGTTCTAATGCATGTCTACAGTCAGAAATACTGCACCTCTACAGTCTGTTCTAAAGCATGTCTAGAGTATTTTCTAATACTCATATATAGTCTGTTCTAATGCTAGTCTATAGTCTGTTTCTAATGCACATCTACAGTCTGTTCTAATGCAAGTCTATAGTCTGTACTACTGCTCATCCATGGTCTGTTCTAGTGCAGGTCTACAGTCTGTTCTAATAAACGTCTACAGTCTATAGTCTGTTCTAATGCTCGCCCACAGTCTGTTTTAATGCATGTCTTAATTCTGTACTACTGCACATTTACGTCTGTTCTACTAGATGTCTACAGTCTGTTCTAATGCTTGTATACAGTCTGTTGTATTGTACGTCTACAGTCTTTTTAAATGCACATCTACAGTCTGTTCAACTGCACGTCTACAGTCTTTTCAACTGCACCTCAACAGTCTCTTCTAATGCCAGTTTACAGTCTGTACCTCTGCTCTACTGCAGTCTGTTCTACCGACACGTCTACAGTCTCTTTTTCTGCACATCTACAGTCTGTTCTAATGCACATCTACAGTCTGTTCTAATGCAAGTCTATAATCTGTACTACTGCTCATCTACAGTCTGTTCTAATGCAAGTTTATAATCTGTACTACTGCTCATCTACAGTCTGTTCTAATGCAAGTCTACAGTCTGTACTACTGCTCATTTATGGTCTGTTCTACTGCAAGTCTACAGTCTGTTCTAATAAACGTCTACAGTCTGTTCTACTGCACATTTACAGTCTGTACTACTGCACTTCTACAGTCTGTTCTAATGCTCGTCTACAGTCTGTATTACTGCACGTCTACAGTCATTTTAACTGCACCTCAACAGTCTGTTCTAATGCCAGTTTACATTCTTTACCTCTGCTCTACTGCAGTCTGTTCTACTGCATGTCTACAGTCTGTTTTACTGCTCATATACAGTCTGTTCTACTGCACGACTACAGTCTGTTCTAAAGCCAGTCTAGAGTCTGTTCTACTGCTGCTCTGAAGTCTTTTCAACTGCATGTCTATAGTCTGTTTAACTGCACCTCTACGTCTGTTCTATTGTATGTCTACATTCTGTTCTAATGCACATCTACAGTCTGTTCTAATGCTCGTCTACAGTCTCTACTAACGGACCATTAAATTATTTTCTTCTGCAGCATCATTAGACTGTTTTACTGGACATCTACAGTCTGTTCTAATACACGTCTATAGTCTGTTCAAATACTCCCACAGTCTGTTCTAATGCAGTCTGTACTACTGCACATCTATAGTCTGTTCTATTGCTCGAATACCGTCTGTTCTAATGCCCATAAAAGTCTTTACTACTCCACCTCTACAGTTTGTTCTACATCTCCTCTACAGTCTGTTCTACTGCAGCTCTACAGTCTGTTTTAATGCCAGTCTAGAGTCTGTACTACTGCTACTCTGCAGTCTGTTCTACTGCAAGTCTACATTCTGTTCTACTGCACATCTACAGTCTGTTCTAATGCACATCTATAGTCTGTTCTAATGCTCGTCTACAGTCTGAACTACTGCACCTCTACAATCTGTTCTAAAGCATGTCTACAGTGTTTTCTAATACTCATACAGTCTGTTCTAATGCTCGTCTACAGTCTGAACTACTGCAACTCTACAGTCTGTTCTAAAGCATATCTACAGTGTTTTCTAATACTCATATACTGTCTGTTCTAATCCTCATCTACAGTCTGTACTACTGCACCTCTAGAGTCTATTCTTCTGCACATTCTCAGTCTGTTCTACAGGTTGTTTACTGTTTGTTCTAATGCTCGTCTACAGTCTCTTCCAAAGCCAATCTAGAGTCTGTTCTACTTCTGCTCTGAAGTCTATTCAACTGCACATCTACAGTCTGTTCAACTGCACCTCTACAGTCTTTTCTATTGTTAATAGATAATAATTGTCTAGAGTCTGTTATACTGCACGTCTACAGTCTCTTTTAATAATTGTCAACTTTCTGTACTACTGCACCTCTACAGTCTCTTCTACTGCACATCTACAGTTTGTTCTAATGGTCGTCTAGAGTCTGTACTACTGGAACTCTACAGTCTGTTCTAAAACAAGTCTACAGTCTTTTCTAATACTCATGGACAGTCTGTTCTAATGCTCGTGTAAAGTCTTAACTACTGCCCTCTACAGTCTATTCTTTTGCACATCTACAGTCTGTTCTAATGCACATCTACAATCTGTTCTAATGGAATTCTCCAGTCTGTACTACTGCTCGTCTACAGTTTGTTCTACTGCTCTTGTACAGTCTGTTCTAAAAACGTCTACAGTCTGTACTACTGCACATCTACAGTTTGTACTAAAGCATGTTAGAGTGTTTTCTAATACTAATATACAGTCTGTTTTAATGCTCGTCTACAGTCTGTACAACTGCACCTCTACTGCCTGTTCTAAAGCATGTCTAGAGTGTTTTCTAATATTCATATAGAGTCTGTTCTAATGCTCATCTACAGTCTGAACTACTGCACCTCTACAGTCTGTTCTAAAGCTCATCTACAGTCTGTTCTAAAGCCAATCTAGAGTCTGTACTACTGCTGCTCTAAAGTCTGTTCAACTGGACGTCTACAGTCTGGTCTACTGCACATCTAGTTTGTTTTAATGCTCGTCTACAGTCTGTACTACTGCACCTCTACAGTCTCTTCTAAAGCATGTCTACAGTCTTTTCTAATAGTCATGTACAGGCTGTTCTAATCCTCGTGTAAAGTCTCAACTACTGCAACTCTTCAGTCTATTCTTCTGCACCTCGTCAGTCTGTTCTACTGCACATCTACAGTCTATTCTAATGGACATCAACTGTATGTTCTAATGAAAGTCTACAGTCTGTACAACTGCTCATCTACAGTCTGTTCTACTGCACGTGTACAGTCTGTTGTATTGCTCATCTACAGTCTGTTCTACTGCACGTTTACAGTCTGTTCTAATACAAGTCTACAGTCTCTACTACTGCTCATTTACAGTCTGTTCTACTACACATCTACAGTCTCTACTACTGCACTTCTAAAGTCTGTTCTAGTGCACATCTACACTCTCTTCTAATGCTCGTCTACAGTCTGTACTACTGCATTTCTACAGTCTATTGTTCTGCACATTGTCAGTCTGTTCTACTGGATGTTTAAAGTCTGTTCTAATGCTCGTCTACAGTCAGTTTTACAGTCTGTTCTAATGCAAGTCTATAGTCTGTTTTACTACTCATCTACGGTCTGTTCTTTTGCAGGTCTACAGTCTGTTCTAATAAACGTCTACAGTCTGTTCTACTGCACATCTACAGTCTGTTCTAATGCAAGTCTACAGTCTGTATTATTGCTCATCTACAGTCTGTTCTAAAGCATGTCTCGAGTGTTTTCTAATACTCATATACAGTATGTTCTAATGCATGTCTACAGTCAGAAATACTGCACCTTTTACAATCTGTTCTAAAGCATGTGCAGAGTGTTTTCTAAAACTCATATAGAGTCTGTTCTAATACTCGTCTACAGTCTGAACTACTGCAGCTCTACAGTCTGTTCTAAAGCATGTCTAGAGTGTTTTCTAATACTCATATACAGTCTGTTCTAATGCTTGTCTACAGTCTGTACTACTGCATCTCTACAGTCTATTCTTCTGCACATTGTCAGTCTGTTCTACTGGACGTTTACAGTCTTTTCTAATTCTCATCTACAGTCTGTATTACTGCACCTCTACAGTCTGTTCTAAAGCATGTTTAGAGTGTTTTCTAATACTCATATACAGTCTGTTCTAATGTTCGTCTACAGTCGGAACTACTGCACCTCTACATTTTGTTATAAAGCATATCTAGAGTGTTTTCTAATACTTATATAGAGTCTGTTCTACTGGACGTTTACAGCCTGTTCTAATGCTCGTCTATAGTCAGTTCTAAAGCCAATCTAGAGTCTGTACTACTGCTGCTCTGAAGTCTGCTCAACTGCACGTCTACTGTCTGTTCACCTGCACCGTTACAGTCTGTTCTAATGCCAGTTTACAGTCTGTACTACTGCTCTACTACAGTCTCGTCCACTGCACGTCTACAGTATGTTTTACTGCACATCTACAGTCTGTTCTAATGTACATCTACTGTCTGTTCTAATGCAAGCCTACAGTCTGTACTACTTCTCATCTACAGTCTGTTCTACTGCACGTCTACAGTCTGTTCTAATGCACATCTACAGTCTGTTCTAATGCCAGTTTACAGTCTGTACTACTGCTCTACTACAGTCTCGTCCACTGCACGTCTACAGTCTGTTCTACTACACATCTACAGTCTCTACTACTGCACTTCTAAAGTCTGTTCTAATGCACATCTACACTCTCTTCTAATGCTCGTCTACAGTCTGTACTACTGCATTTCTATAGTCTATTCTTCTGCACATTGTCAGTCTGTTCTACTGGATGTTTACAGTCTGTTCTAAGGCTCGTCTACAGTCAGTTTTACAGTCTTTTCTAATGCAAGTCTATAGTCTGTTTTACTACTCATCTACGGTCTGTTCTTTTGCAGGTCTACAGTCTGTTCTAAAAACGTCTACAGTCTGTTCTACTGCACATCTACAGTCTGTTCTAATGCAAGTCTACAGTCTGTATTACTGCTCATCTACAGTCTGTTCTAAAGCATGTCTAGAGTGTTTTCTAATACTCATATACAGTCTGTTCTAATGCATGTCTACAGTCAGAAATACTGCACCTTTTACAATCTGTTCTAAAGCATGTGCAGAGTGTTTTCTAAAACTAATATAGAGTCTGTTCTAATACTCGTCTACAGTCTGAACTACTGCAGCTCTACAGTCTGTTCTAAAGCATGTCTAGAGTGTTTTCTAATACTCATATACAGTCTGTTCTAATGCTTGTCTACAGTCTGTACTACTGCATCTCTACAGTCTATTCTTCTGCATATTGTCAGTCTGTTCTACTGGACGTTTACAGTCTTTTCTAATTTTCATCTACAGTCTGTATTACTGCACCTCTACAGTCTGTTCTAAAGCATGTTTAGAGTGTTTTCTAATACTCATATACAGTCTGTTCTAATGTTCGTCTACAGTCGGAACTACTGAACCTCTACATTTTGTTATAAAGCAGATCTAGAGTGTTTTCTAATACTTATATAGAGTCTGTTCTACTGACGTTTATAGCCTGTTCTAATGCTCGTCTATAGTCAGTTCTAAAGCCCATCTAGAGTCTGTACTACTGCTGCTCTGAAGTCTGCTCAACTGCACGTCTACTGTCTGTTCACCTGCACCTCTACAGTCTGTTCTAATGCCAGTTTACAGTCTGTACTACTGCTCTACTACAGTCTCGTCCACTGCACATCTACAGTCTGTTTTACTGCACATCTACAGTCTGTTCTAATGTACATCTACTGTCTGTTCTAATGCAAGCCTACAGTCTGTACTACTGCTCATCTACAGTCTGTTCTACTGCACGTCTACAGTCTGTTCTAATGCACATCTACAGTCTGTTCTAATGTAAGTCTACAGTCTGTACTACTGCTCATCTACAGTCTGTTCTACTGCACCTCTACAGTCTGTTCTACTACACGTGTACAGTCTCTACTACTGCACTTCTAAAGTCTTTTCTAATGCAAATCTATAGTCTGTTTTACTGCTCATCTACGGTCTGTTCTACTGCAGGTCTACAGACTGTAAACGTCAGTAGAACAGACTGACAATGTGCAGAAGAATAGACTGTAGAGATGCACTAGTAAAGACTGTAAACGCGCATTAGAACAGACTGTATATGAGTATTAGAAAACACTCTAGACATGCTTTAGAACAGACTGTAGAGGTGCAGTAGTTCAGACTATAGACTAGCATTAGAACAGACTATATATGAGTATTAGAAAATACTCTAGACATGCTTTAGAACAGACTGTAGAGGTGCAGTTGTTCAGACTGTAGACGAGAATTAGAACGGACTGTAGATGTGCAGTAGAAGAGACTGTAGAGCTGCAGTAGCATAGACTGTCGACAATTATTAGAAAGGACTGTAGACGTGCAGTAGAACGGACTGTAGACAATTATTAGAACAGACTGTAGACTTGCAGTAGAACAGACTGATGATGCTGCAGAAGAATTGACTTTAAAGCGCATTACTACAGACTGTACACGAGAAATAGAACAGACTGTATATGAGTATTAGAATAGACTGAAGACATGATTTTAGAACAGACTGTAGAGGTGCAGTAGTACAGACTCTAGACAAGTAGTAGTACAGACTGTCGACTTGCATTAGAACAGACTGTAGATGTGCATTAGAACAGACTGTAGATGTACAATAGAACAGACTGTAGAGGTGCAGTTCAACAGACTGTAGACGTGCAGTTGAACAGTCTTCAGAGCAGCAGTAGTACAGACTCTAGATTGGCTGTAGAACAGACTGTAGACGATCATTAGAATAGACTGTAAACGTCTAGTAGAACAGACTGTCAATGTGCAGAATAATAGATTCTAGAGGTGCAGTAGTACAGACTGTAGATGAGCATTAGATCAGACTGTAAATGAGTATTAGAAAACACTGTAGACATGCTTTAGAACAGACTGTAGAGGTCTAGATGTACAAACTGTAGACGAGCATTAGAACAGACTGTAGAGGAACAGTAGAACAAACTGTAGAGGTCAAGTAGTAAAGACTGTTATTGGGTAATAGAACAGATGATATTCGAGCAATAGAACAGACTATAGATGTGTGGTCGTACTGCATTAGATCAGACTGTGGACGAACATTTGAACAGACTATAGACATGCATTAGAACAGACTGTAGATGTGCAGTAGAAGAGACTGTAGACAATTATTAGAACAGACTGTAGACATGCAGTAGAACAGATTGTAGTTGTGCAGTAGTATAGACTGTAAGAAGCAGTAGTACAGAATGTAGACAATTATTAGAACAGACAGAAGACGTGCAGTAGAAAAGACTGTAGACGAGCAATAGAACAGACTGTAAACGTCCAGTAGAACAGACTGACGATGTGCAGAAGAATAGACTGTAGTGGTGCAGTAGTACAGACTGTAGACGAGCATTAGAACAGACTGTATATGAGTATTAGAAAACACTGTAGACATGCTTTACAACAGACTGTAGAGGTGCAGTAGTTGACTGTAGATGAGCATTAGAACAGACTGTATATGAGTATTAGAAAACACTAATAGAAATGCTTTACAACAGACTGTAGAGGTGCAGTAGAACAGACTGTAGACGTGCAGTAGAACAGACTGTAGTTGAGCAGTAGTACAGACTGTATACTTGCATAGGAACAGACTGTAAATGTGCATTACAACAGACTGTAGATGTGCAGTAAAACAAACTGTAGACTTGCAATAGAGCAGACTGAAGACGTGCAGTAGAACAGACTGAAGACGCGCTGTAGAACAGACTGTAAACATGCAGTAGAACAGACTGTAGACATGCATTAGAACAGACTGTATATGTGCATTAGAACAGACTGTAGATGTGCAGTAAAACAGACCGTAGTTATGCAGTAGAACAGACTGCATTAGAGCAATAGTACAGACTGTAAACTGGCATTAGAAAAGACTGTAGAGGTGCAGTTGTACAGACTGTAGATGTGCAGTAAAACAAACTGTAGATGAGCAGTAGTACAGACTGTAGACTTGCATTAGAACAGACTGTAGATGTCAAGTTATGTGTGTTTTTAACTGACTACAGCTCTGCCCAAACTTGAAAACTGCTTTATCTCTGATGAATGCAAAGGACAACTCAAAACTGTTCTTTCTTTTCTCTTATATTTTCCTAAAGATGATCGGGTGGAAGAGAATAGGTTAATAACCTTTAAATTACACAAACCAAAGCAGAAATTAGTTGCAAATAAATCACAAATAACTCAATAACACTTCCTCAATAGTAAATGTCAAACCAAACAGTCATACAAATTAACATCTTACAAATTAACGGTCTCTAATTAAACTTATATAATTTAAACAATACACATGCTTAGAGTAATGTTCACATAAAGTATTCACTATTTGATTTAAATTGGACATTACAACCAAGCAAACAAAATCATACAAAAGTCTTAACTCAACACAAACAAACACACAGTCCACTTTTGTCCTACCAGTTGTGTCCTTGGATAATCAGGAGCTGTGGTCAAAGTTTCTTTTCCTCAGGAACAAGTGAGATGGCCAACTGAGCTTTTACCAAACATTTCAACTGCCATGCACTCTGTGTGTGCGCTGGTAATTATGGTCCAAGAGCACTTCCTGGAAGTTGGTTCCATAACCTTTTGATGCGTAGTTGCCCCTGCAGTTTGGGAGTGCTCTTAGTAATTTGAGTAAAAATAGGCTGAGTGCTCAGGACAACTTGTACCTTGAATTGACATAACAGTAGATGTGCAGTAAAACAGACTGTAAACGTGCAGTAGAACAGACTGCAGTAGAGCAGAGGTACAGACTGTAAACTGGCATTAGAACAGACTGTTGAGATGCAGTTGAACAGACAGTAGACGTGCAGTTGAACAGACTGTAGATGTGCATTGGAACAGAATGTAGACATACAATAGAACAGACTGTAGACGAGCAGTAGAACACACTAAAGACCTGCATTAGAACAGACGGTGGACGAGCATTAGAACAGACTGTAAAGTCCAGTAGAACAGACTAACAATTAGAACAGATTGTAGATGTGCAGTAAAACAGACTGTAGACATGCAGTAAAATAAACTGCAGTAGAGCAGTAGTAAAGACTGTAAACTGGCATTAGAACAGAATGTAGACATGCAGTAGAACAGACTGTAGATGTGCAGTAGAACAGACTGTTGAGGTGCAGTAATACAGACTGTTGACAATTATTAGAACAGACAGTAGAAATGCAGTAGAACAGACTCTAGACAATTATTAGAACAGACTGTAGACGTCTATTAGAACAGATTGTAGATGTGCATTAGAACAGACTGTAGATGGGCATTAAAAGAGACTGTAGACAATTATTAAAACAGACAATAGTCGTGCAGTAGAACAGACTGTAGACGAGCAGTAGAACAGACTGTAGACTTGCAGTTGAACAGATTGTAGATGTGCATTAGAACAGACTGTAGATGTCCAATAGAACAAATTGTAAACTTGCAGTAGAACAGACTGCAGAGCAACAGTAGTACAGACTCTAGATTGGCATTAGAACAGACTATAGACGTGCAGTAGAAGAGACTATAGAGGAGAAGTAGAACAAACTGTAGAGGTGGAGTAGTAAGGACTGTTATTGGGCATTAGAACAGACTGTATTCAAGCAATAGAACAGACTATAGATGTCCAGTAGAACAGACTAACGATGCTGCAGAAGAATAGACTTTAAACGTGCATTAGTACAAACTGTAGACGAGCATTAGAACAAACTGTATATGAGTATTAGAGTAGACTGTAGACATGCTTTAGAACAGAATGTATAGGTGCAGTAGTACAGACTGTAGACTTGCATTAGAACAGACTGGAGATGTGCAATAGAACAGACTGTAGACATACAATAGAAGAGACTGTAGAGGTGCAGTTGAACAAAGTTAAGAGCAGCAGTAGTACAGACTCTAGATTGGTTTTAGACAGACTGTAGACGAGCATTAGAAATGACTGTAAACGTCAGTAGAACAGACTGGTAATGTGCAGAAGAATAGACTCTAGAGGTGCAGTAGTACAAACTGTAGATGAGCATTAGAACAGACTGTATATAAGTATTAGAAAACACTTTAGAAATGCTTTAGAATAGACTGTAGAGCTGCAATAGTTCAGTATTGTAGACGAGCATTAGAAAAGACCGTATATGAGTATTAGAAATTACTAGACATGCTTTAGAACAGACTGTTGAGGAGCAGTAATACAGACTGCAAACAAAATTTATACAGACTGTAGAAGTGCAGTAGTACAGACTGTAGATGTGCAATAGAATAGGATGTAGACGTTTATTAGAACAAACTGTAGACCTGCAGTAGAACAGACTGTAGATGTGCATTAGAAGAGAATATAGACGTTTATTAGAACAGACTGTAGACCTGCAGTAGAACATACCGTAGATGAGCAGTAGTACAGACTGTAGATGTGCATTAGAACAGACTTTAGAAGTACAGTAGTAGAGACTGTATATGTGCAGTAAAACAGACTGTAGACGTGCAGTAGAACAGACTGCAGTAGAGCAGAGGTACAGACTGTAAACTGGCATTAGAACAGACTGTTGTGGTGCAGTTAAACAGACTGTAGACATGCAGTAGAAGAGACTGTAGATGAGCAGTAATACAGACTGTAGACTTGCAATAGAACAGACTGTAGATGTGCATTAGAACAGACTGTAGATGTGCATTAGAACAGACTATAGATGTGCGTTATAACAGACTGTAGACGTGCAGTAGAACAGACTGTAGACTTGCATTAGAACAGACTATAGATGTGCATTAGAACAGACTGTAGATGTGGAGTAAAACAGACTGTAGACGTGCAGTAGAATAAACTGCAGTGGAGCAGTAGTACAGACTGTAAACTGGCATTAGAACAGACTGTAGACATGCAGTAGAACAGACTGTAGAGGTGCAGTTATACAGACTGTAGACGTGCAGTAGAACAGACTGTAAATGAGCAGTAGTACAGACTGTAGACTTTCATTAGAACAGACTGTAGAAGTGCATTAGAACAGACTCTAGATGAGCATTAGAACAGACTTTAGAAGTGCAGTATTAGAGCCTGTAGATGTGCAGTAGAACAAACTGTAGACGTTTATTAGAACAGACTGTAGATGTGCAGTAGAACAGAGTGTAGATGAGCAGTAGTACAGACTGCAGTCTTGCATTAGAACAGACTGTATATGTGCATTAGAACAGACTGTAGATGTGCAGTAGAATAGACTGACGATGTGCAGAAGAATAGACTGTAGAGATGCAGTAGTTGAGACTTTACACGAGCATTAGAAGACACTGTAGATGTGCAGTAGAAGAGACTGTAGAGGTGCAGTAGTACAGAATGTTGACAATTATTAGAACAGACTGTAGACATTCAGTAGAACAGACTGTAGATGTGCATTAGAAGAGATTGTAGACGTTTATTAAAACAGACTATAATCGTGCAGTAGAACAGACTGTAGACGTACAATAGAACACACTGTAAAGGTGCAGTTAAAGATACTGTAGACGTGCAGTTGAAAATACTTCAGAGCAGCAGTAGTACAGACTATAGATTGGCTTTAGAACTGACTGTAGACAATTTTAGAACAGACTGTAGATGTGCAGTAGAACAGACTGTAGATGAGCAGTAGTACAGATTGTAGACTTGCATTAGAACAGACTGTAGATGTGCAGTAAAACAGACTGTAGACGTTCAGTTGAACAGACTGTAGATGTTCATTAGAACAGACTGTAGACATACAATAGAACAGACTGTAGACAAGCATTTTAACAGACTGTAGACATCCAGTAGAAAAGACTGTAGATGTGCAGTAGTACAGACTAAAGACGTGCATTAGAACAGACTATGAGCGAGCATTAGAACAGATTATAGACTGTAGGCGTTTATTAGAACAGACTGTAGACGTGCACTAGAACAGACCGTAGATGAGCAGTAGTACAGACTATAGACTTGCATTAGAACAGACTGTAGATGTGCATTAGAACAGACTTTAGAAGTGCAGTAGTAGAGACTGTAGATGTGCAGTAGAACAGACTGTAGAGGTGCAGTTAAACAGACTGTAGAGGTGCTGTTGAACAGACTTTAGAGAAGCAGTTGTACAGTCTCTAGATTGGATTTAGAACAGACTGTAGATGAGCTTTAGAACAGACTGTAAACGACCAGTAGAAAAGACTGACAAAAAGAGACTGTAGACGACCATTAGAACAAACTGTAGATGCTGCAATAGAAGAGACTGTAGAAGTGCATTAGTAGAGAATGTTGACAATTATTAAAACAGACTGTAGACATGCAGTAGAACAGAATCTAGACAATTATTAGACCAGACTGTAGACATCCAGCAGAACAGACTGTAGATGTGCATTAGAAAAGACTGTAAACGTTTATTAAACAGACTATAGTCGTGCAGTAGAACAGACTGTAGACGTACAATAGAACAGACTGTAGAGATGCAGTTGAACAAACTGTAGACGTGCAATTTAACAGGCTTCAGAGCTGCAGTAGTACAGACTCTAAATTGGCTTTAGAATAGACTGTAAATGTCCAGTAGAACAGACTGACAATTAGAACAGATTGTAGATGTGCAGTTAAACAGACTATAGACATGCAGTAGAACAGACTGTAGACATGCAGTAGAAAAGACTGTAGAGGTGCAGTTGTACAGACTGTAGACGTGCAGTAGTTCAGACTATAGATGAGCAGTAGTACAGACTGTAGACTTGCATTAGAACAGACTGTAGATGTGCATTAGAACAGACTGTAGATGTGCAGTAGTACAGAATGTTGATAATTATTAGAACAGACAGTAGATGTGCAGTAGAACGGACTCTAGTCAATTATTAGAACAGACTGTAGACGTCAGTAGAACAGATTGTAGATGTGCATTAGAACAGACTGTAGATGTGCATTAGAAGAGACTGTAGACAATTATTAAAACAGACAATAGTCGTGCAGTAGAACAGACTGTAAACAAGCAGTAGAACAGACTGTAGACAAGCAGTAGAACAGACTGTAGATGTGCAGTAGAACAGACTGTTGAGGTGCAGTAATACAGACTGCAAACGAGCATTATACAGACTGTAGAAGTGCAGTAGTACAGACTGTAGATATGTAGTAGAACAGAATGTAGACGTTTATTAGAACAGACTGTATACCTGCAGTAGAACAGACTGTAGATCTGCATTAGAAAAGACTGTAGACGTTTATTAAAATAGACTATAGTCGTGCAGTAGAACAGACTGTACGTGCAATAGAACAGACTGTAGAGGTGCAGTTGAACAGACTGTAGATGTGCATTAGAACAGACTGTAGATGTGCATTAGAAGAGACTGTATACAATTATTATAACAGACAATAGTCGCGCAGTAGAACAGACTGTAGACAAGCAGTAGAACAGACTGTAGATGTGCAGTAGAACAGACTGTTGAGGTGCAGTAATACTGACTGCAAACGAGCATTATACAGACTGTAGAAGTGCAGTAGTATTGACTGTAGATGTGCAGTAGAACAGAATGTAGACGTTTATTAGAACAGACTGTATACCTGCAGTAGAACAGACTGTAGATGTGCATTAGAAAAGAGTGTAGACGTTTATTAAAACAGACTATAGTCGTGCAGTAGAACAGACTGTAGACGTGCAATAGAACAGACTGTAGAGGTGCAGTTGAACAGACTGTAGATGTGCATTAGAACAGACCGTAAATGTGCAATAGAACAAATTGTAACCTTGCAGTAGAACAGACTGCAGAGCAACAGTAGTACAGACTCTAGATTGGCATTAGAACAGACTGTAGACGTGCAGTAGAAGAGACTGTAGAGGAGAAGTAGAACAAACTATAGAGGTGGAGTAGTAAGGACTGTTATTGGGCATTAGAACAGACTGTATTCGAGCAATAGAACAGACTATAGATGTGCAGTAGAACAGACTAAGGATGCTGCAGAAGAATAGACTTTAAAGGTGCATTAGTAGACACTGTAGACGAGCATTAGAACAGACTGTATATGAGTATTAGAATAGACTGTAAACATGCTTTAGAACAGACTTTAGTGGTGCAGTAGTACAGACTGCAGACTTGCATTAGAATAGACGGTAGATGTGCAATAGAACAGACTGTAGACATACAATAGAAGAGACTGTAGAGGTGCAGTTGTACAAACTTCAGAGCAGCAGTAGCACAGACTCTAGATTGGTTTTAGACAGACTGTAGACGAGCATTAGAAATGACTGTAAACGTCCAGTAGAACAGACAATGTGCAGAAGAATAGACTCTAGAGGTGCATTACTACAGACTGTAGATGAGCATTAGAACGTTCACAGATCTGGAGACTATAGAGTTCAGTCAGAAACCAGAATGAACCAGGATCTGACTTTAACTCATGGATGAACACTAACAGAGAGGATCAGGCCCAGGACGACAACACTGCTCCTTGAACTCCAGCACATTCAGTTTTTAAAGTGTGTCACTGCACTTGTTTCATTTTTAGGTCAAAAGCCACACATTTCTATGACGTTCAATGACACACTTTATCTCACTCCTCTGTGAGCTGTACTGTAGCTTCAGTTCTGACAAACACACAAACAATTATAAACCTCTACAGAACAATAACCACAAAAGAGAAGTATCTAACACGTTTCTGAACAAGAATGATGTTATCTCTCCTTCAGCTTCAAGACGACAATACAGTTCATAGTTGCTCCTTCTTTGTCTCAGTGTCATTTTAGAGTCAAGAAGAAGTAACACATCTATTTCCTTTAGTTCTTACACTGATCTTCAATGTTTTTCTTAGTACTCAATATATCTAACGGAGTAAAGATCAACAGGTTCATATAACAATGATCAGACTGTATTTAGTTGTTTACAATATTTTAGTGCTACAGGTGTCACTTCTACTGCTAATTGCCGACTTACATGTGATGCATATAGTTTAATGATTATTTAAAATGTATTCTATTTTTATTTTATTCTAAACAGGTGTTGCATGATGGGTCGACTGTGAGAAAAGTCTCAAAGTGTGAAAGCTGTGGTTCAGTGTCTGTGTGAGGTAAGTGTGAAAAAGGAAGTGCAGACCAGTTAAACATATCTTCATCAAATGTACCCTCCTCTTCCTCTGTGAGTGCTGTAGATGAAGCCTGTAATGAGCTGGAGTTTGTCAGAGGCAGAGTGACGAGCGCTGGATGTGAGGATGGGACCCTCTCTGGTCTGGACTCTGGGGCTCATCTGTGAGTTTACAACACTTTGACTTTAAACAGGTCAACATCTAAACTTTTGTCAGGCCTTTGTCGACATAAACTCTTTTATAATTCATATTTCAGTCTTCAATGTCGTCTTCTTCAAACACACAAAAGGTAAATAACTATCCTGTTTAATCTTTATTTAGTTCAGTTTCAGATTTTATTTAACATATATATGGCCTTATGTTACAAAACGTTCATAAAGAAGTGGAATTACATATTCTTCAAGCTGTGTTGTTTTATATTAGGCCATGTAACGTACAGTGTTACTTCTGCAGTTGTCATTAAGATGATTGTGTTTTCATGTTTACATCTATAGGACAGGGATATGACACCTGGGCCCATTATGACATCAAGAAATAAACTCACTGTGTTTGTGTTCTTTTATTGTTGCCTGTGACAGAGTTTAAAGAGATTTTCTATATTATTTTTGTCATATTTAAAAATATCATAATGTTAGATGGATTTTTGCCCCAAAAGTCACTGGTTGTGTTTTGTTGAATCTCTTTGTTGCACTGGATGGAGTCGTGAGGACTTGTGTAGCACTTATCCACAGTTGTCTTTAGTCTGTTCTTAAAACACAGGGCTTACTTTTAAATCTTTGACATGAAGACTTGAGAAACTGTCAACACTCAGTAAATTATAATTTAGAGTCCTGTGTTGGTTCTTTTATGTTCTACTTTTGATAAATGTAATGATGAGAAAACAAAAATAAACCTACACCTTTAACTCTGCCATGTTTCTTTTGTAATTTTCTTTTTCTCTTTCTTTGTATACAGTTGTTATACAGTGGCCGTAAAGTGCAAACAAATTAACAAAAGCAAATATCAAAATAACAAATCAGAAAACAAATTTACCCTTTAAACCTATTTAAGGCGTCGTAAACAAGCAGCATAATGCACTACACAGCCCCAGGCCTAATATGGGTAAGCCGCACATCCAATTACTCAGCGGAAACCCCGCTAAACGCACATGTAAGCCATATACACCAACTTCAAACACAGACCAAAAACAATCATACAAAAGACAACATGTCAAGGTGTGAAGTTCGCCTCCTCAACTTAGATGCTACATTTTTGCGAACAGCTGGCCAATACTTAAGCCTACAAACTCATGCCAGACCTCAATTTAAAGTACAGAAGCTATCGATTACAACGTTACAGTTTCCTCAATTCTATTGGCACTAATGATTTTAAGGAGGCACGATGTGCTCAGTTCGATCAATCGGCTGCAGAGAATTTGCCGTGCGCAGTGGGGGCCAGCAACCGCTGCATAAAAGAAACAGACGCAGGAGGAAGAATGCAGACTGAAAACACATATAAATACATAGAAGTCTGGTTTAAGTTCTCAATAATGTATTTAATGAACACCATTAGTGATATAAACATGAAATATATAGTATTTACATGACTAAACTGAAATGGAACAGACTAATCTGTCTGTACTAAAACCTCTTGAGTTTTATTCTGCTCCACATTATCGGTTTAAAACTTTGCAGGGATAATGTTAAACATGTTTTATTTACATGTTATGAAGTAAAAAGTTGCAACAGCAGCATTCCAAAGAAACGAAAACTAAAAACTAAAAAAAATAATTTAGCTGTGTGCCATCTTCATTTTCTCTTTACTAGTAACACATATTAATATGATAACACTTTTTGACAAATCTCCACAAAGTTCCCTTTAAAATGACAAAATTATTCAAATACACCTTATTGTTGCTGAAATATAGTCTTTACTTTATGGGTATGGATTTTTCGAGCAGTGTTCTTGAAAATAGGCCTCGGGTTTAAAGGGTTAATAAAACTAAAAAAACACATAACACAATAATTCACAGAAACAAGAGTGAGTCAGAAAGAAGGGTCCTGAACAGTCTGTGTAGCTCGGAGACAATGTAACTCTGGTTTGTGTTCAAAATGTTCAGGCAAATTTGGACTTTTACAAAAATGAATTACTTGTTACGGAGGACAAATACCATAAGATACAACAAAATTCTGCCACAGTTGAACTAAAAATGTATTTAGTGGCAAAATCAGATCAGGGTTTTTACTGGTGTGGGACCAAAGACGGACCACAGTCCACAAAGAAAGAATTGAAGTTAACAGGTCAGTATTTTAAGACTTCTGATTTTACACAGCACTTATTTTGTTTCACTAATGACAAATAAATCATAAAAATAATTACCATTTCCATTTTGCCAAAGTCTGCATCCATCTTTGGCTGACTCTGACTTTAACAAATGCCATGTTTTTCTAATATTGTTCTCTCCTCAGGAAAGGGACGCAGAGTCCTTCTGAAAACATCCAGTGACACCATCCCAGAACAGAGCAGTGTGACTCTGAGCTGTGAAGTCCAGGACTTTAAAGGAACGTATAAATGGTTCAGAAGAAACTCAGCATTTGACTCTAAGAGGGAAATAATAAAAGAAAACTCAGCTCGTGTCAGTGTCTCAGATGGAGGTGTCTACTGCTGCAGAGGATGGGATGAATATATTGTCACAGAACAAAGTAATGATGTCACTGTTTTAAAAACTGGTGAGTACAGTTATGTTTTTAAATATAGATCTAAAATAAAAATAGAAGTTAAAAAGTAAGGAGTTAAAATAAACTGTGCCTATTCTTGGAACAAAATGAGGGTGTTTCTTTTGAGCTGATATGTCTTCAAATATACATTTATTACATTTATTACTTTTATTAAATTTATTACATTTAAAAACAAACAGTTTTAAAAAGTTGGTGTATATTATACTTTTTCTGATTTCTTTTATTTCACTGCTGTTCTTTGTGATTGTTTTGTTTATTAAACTGAAGTATGACATTTATTTGCAAAGATAAAATAATTACAGTTATTATAAAAGGTACTAAATATTATGGCTATATAAGGCACGAGCAGGAGGCATGTCACAGATGTTCTCCGAGTCCCAGAAGGTTCAGAAGGAACTAGCATTTCAGAAATATATTCTGGTGTTATACCATTTAGAGACTTTTAACGTTTTAAAGCCTATTCTCTGAGCAACAGGAAGCCAGTGCAGAGATTTTAAAACTGGACTGATGTGGTCGTACTTCCTGGTTTTGGTTAGAACCCGAGCAGCAGTTCTGAATAAGCTGCAGCTGTCTTAACCCTCGTTTTGAGAGACCAGTGAGCAGCCGTTACAGTAATATAACCTGCTGCAGATAAAAGCATGAATAAGTTTC
The DNA here is from genome assembly GCA_024349245.1 of Neodontobutis hainanensis. Classification (NCBI taxonomy): domain Eukaryota; kingdom Metazoa; phylum Chordata; class Actinopteri; order Gobiiformes; family Odontobutidae; genus Neodontobutis; species Neodontobutis hainanensis. The sequence continues at coordinate 98,042 of JALDNG010000527.1, forward strand.
TCTAAGTCTGCTTTAGACATTATCCCTTTGACTCTGGAAATGTTTTTAAGGTGATAAAATGCTTATGATGTAATGGACTTAATGTGACGTGGAAATTCAAGTCTGAGTCCATAATGACACCTAGATTTCTAACTTGTTTTTTAGATTTTAGAGAAAGAGATTGGAGGTGACTGCTGACACTTTCTCTTTGTTTCTGTTTCCAAAGATGATTATTTCAGTCTTGTCTCAGGGCTGTGCCGACACCTTCTTATTTACACAGGATCGTAAGCTGTCATCTGTGAGGCGTGCGAGATGTTTGCTTTTAATAAAGTTTAAGTTGGAAAACACCTGCATATCTCCTCATTACACAATAAGCATACTTCTTACAATTCTCCATAGATGGCCTACCTGGGACTCAAAAAGTAAAAAAAAATTGCGCACTGGCGGGTGTTGCACATTAGCATTAGTGGCGCACGGTAACAGCGACAACATAAAAACGAACGAACTAAAATAAAACACAATAATTAAATACTCATTAATTATTTTTAAAAGCCACAGGAGCCGCATCAGAGGGATGAAAGAGCCGCATGCTGCTCCAGAGCCGCGTGTTGCCGACCCTGCACTAGAGTGAAACTGTTTTGATGTAGGTTTCAGAACACAGTTGTAAAAGCTGGCAGGTGATAATGGAGGACTTTCTTCTCTGTTCAGTGAGACTCAGCTCTTCTGTGTGAACTCTGGTGGAGCTGAGTCTGCGCTCAGAGGAGCAGGTCTCTGTTTTCACCTGCCAGCTGTTTACAACAGTGTTCTGAAACCTACATCAAAACAGGTTCACTCTAGAAGGACAACGACTCCACTAACACTAACGACTCTCATCAGGAGTCACACTGCCTAATGACTCTGAGACCAGAACAGCCTGGTCCAATCAGAGTTAGTTTCAGGTCAAAGCCCTCCTCTAGAGATAAAGCTCAGCTCTGTATCAGCTGGACTCAGAAATGGAAAAAGATAAAACCTCTTTAGCTTGAAAACTAAGTCCAGATGCATTTGCTTTAACTTTTTTCAATATGTTTAAGCTTAACTGAATGATTAGTATTTACTAATATTCTGCTCATCCAATATTAAAAAGATGAACCTGTGCCGACTCAAGTCCCGTCTATTTATCCCTTCCGTCTTCAACCGAAAAATCAGAACAAGTTGGATTTGGACACACCCCTTAATGAGCTTCTTTCTCGTCCTGACACCTGCGTTATGATCGAAGATACAGCCCATAAGTATCAACAACAGCAGAAAGTTTTGATACATTCCTGATACAAACATTATCCACACAAATTTTAAAATCACCTGCTATGACTATTTGTTCAATTTCTGTGCAGACAAACGAAACTCATCAATAAAATCATGACAGTGTTTGTAAAGAACTACATTATAGATGAAGAAAACTTGAACTTCATTTTGAATGACACATATTCAAATGGGGCAGCAGTAGCTCAGTGGGTAGAGCAGCCGTCCTTCAACCGGAAGGTAGGGGTTCGATTCCCACTCTCTTCACAGCTCATACTGTCGTTGTGTCCTTGGGCAAGACACTTAACCCACCTAGTGGCTGTAAAACTGGTAATTACTGTAGAATAATGAAAGTTGCTTTGGATAGAAGCGTCAGCTAAATGAATAAATCTAAATGTAAATAATAAAAACTCCCCAAGTGACAGCTTCTGGATGAGAATATTATCCCTAAGAAAGGAACATACACCACCTCCTTTTGTTTTCCTGTATTTTTGATACGAATGTAAAATCAGATAGAGTGGATTAAATAAGGACTGCATTTCCTGTCATCTAACCATGCTTCTGTTAAAAACATCAAGCTTATTTGAAGTTATTAAATCATTGAACACTGCAAGTTTCAAGTCTGTTTGAGCAGGACCTGACATTATCTGTTTGAAGGGGATTTGAGTCAGATTTGTCTGTTCAGGTTGAGAACTGTCTCTCTGCGGTCTCTGCCTCCTCTGGTTACTCTGTGGCCTATGCCTCCTCTGGTCTCTCTGCGGCCTCTGCCTCCTCTGGTCTCTCTGTGAACTTTGCCTCGTCTGATCTCTCTGTGGCCTCTGCCTCCTCTCGTCTCTCTGTGTCGCCTGCCTCCACTGGTCTCTCTGCCTTCTCTGCCTCCTCTGCTCTTTCTACCTCCTCTGGTCTCTCTGTGAACTCTGCCTCCTCTGGTCTCTCTGTGGCCTATACCTCCTCTGGATTCTCTGTGGCCTCTGCCTCCTCTGGTCTCTCTGTCTCCTATGCCTCCACTGGGCTATCAGTGGCCTTTGACTCCACTCGTCTCTCTGTGGCCTCTGCCTCCTCTGCTCTCTCTCTGGCCTCTACCTCCACTAGTCTCTCTGACTTATCTGTCTCCTCTAGTCTCTCTGTCGCCTCTTCCTCCTCTGGTCTCTCTGTGGCCTCTGCCTCCTCTAGTCTCTCTGCCTTCTCTGCCTCCTCTTGTCTCTCTGTGTCCTCTGCCTTTACTGGACTCTCTGTGGCCTCTGCCTCCACTGGTCTCTCTGTGACTTATGCCTCCTCTGGTCTCTCTCTTGCCTCTGCCTCCTCTGGTCTCTCTGCCTCCTCTGCCTCCTCTGGTCTCTCTGTGACCTCTGCCTCCTCTGGTCTCTCTTTGGCCTATGCCTCCTCTGGATTCTCTTTGGCCTCTGCCTCCTCTGGTCTCTCTGTCTTCTCTGCCTCCTCTTTTATCTCTGTGGCCTCTGCCTCCTCTGGTCTCTCTGTGGCCTCTGCCTCCTCTTGTCTCTCTATTCCTCTATCTCCTCTGGTCTCTCTGTCTTTCTGCCTCCTCTGAACTCTCGGTGGCCTCTTCCCCTCTGCTCTCACTGTGGCCTCTGCCTCCTCTGGTCTCTCTCTGGCCTCTGCCTTCTCTTGTCTCTCTGCCTCCTCTGCCCCTCTGGTCTCTCTGCCTCAACTGGTCTCTCTATTGCCTCTGCCTCCTCTGGTCTCTCTTTTGCCTCTGCCTCCTCTGGTCTCTTTGTCTCCTCTTCCTCCTATAGTCACGCTATGGCCTCTGCCTCCTCTGGTCTTTCTGCCTCCTCTGCCTCCCCTGCTCTAACTGCCTCCTCTGGTCTCTCTGTCTCCTATGCCTCCACTGGGCTCTCAGTGGCCTTTGACTCCACTCGTCTCTCTGTGGCCTCTGCCTCCTCTGCTCTCTCTCTGGCCTCTACCTCCACTAGTCTCTCTGACTTATCTGTCTCCTCTAGTCTCTCTGTCGCCTCTTCCTCCTCTGGTCTCTCTGTGGCCTCTGCCTCCTCTAGTCTCTCTGCCTTCTCTGCCTCCTCTTGTCTCTCTGTGTCCTCTGCCTTTACTGGACTCTCTGTGGCCTCTGCCTCCACTGGTCTCTCTGTGACTTATGCCTCCTCTGGTCTCTCTCTTGCCTCTGCCTCCTCTGGTCTCTCTGCCTCCTCTGCCTCCTCTGGTCTCTCTCTGGCCTCTGCCTCCTCTGGTCTCTCTGTGGCCTATGCCTCCTCTGGATTCTTTTTGGCCTCTGCCTCCTCTTGTCTCTCTATTCCTCTATCTCCTCTGGTCTCTCTGTCTTTCTGCCTCCTCTGAACTCTCGGTGGCCTCTTCCCCTCTGCTCTCACTGTGGCCTCTGCCTCCTCTGGTCTCTCTCTGGCCTCTGCCTTCTCTTGTCTCTCTGCCTCCTCTGCCCCTCTGGTCTCTCTGCCTCCACTGGTCTCTCTATTGCCTCTGCCTCCTCTGGTCTCTCTTTTGCCTCTGCCTCCTCTGGTCTCTTTGTCTCCTCTTCCTCCTATACTCACGCTATGGCCTCTGCCTCCTCTGGTCTTTCTGCCTCCTCTGCCTCCCCTGCTCTAACTGCCTCCTCTGGTCTCTCTGTGACCTCTGCCTCCTCTGGTCTGTCTGTGGCCTCTGCCTCCTCTGGACTCTCTGTCTCCGCTGCTCTAACTGTCTCCTCTGGTCTCTCTGTCTTTCTGCCTCCTCTGAACTCTCGATGGCCTCTGACCCCTCTGGTCTCACTGTGGCCTCTGCTTCCTCTGGTCTCTCTGTGGCCTCTGCCTCCTCTGGTCTCTATGTGGCATCTGCCTTCTCTGGTCTCTCTGCCTCCTCTGCATCCTCTCGTCTCTCTGCCTCCTCTGGTCTCTCTGTCTTTCTGCCTCCTCTGAACTCTCGATGGCCTCTGCCCCTCTGCTCTCACTGTGGCCTCTGCCTCCTCTGGTCTCTCTCTGGCCTCTGCCTTCTCTTGTCTCTCTGCCTCCTCTGCCCCCTCTGGTCTCTCTGCCTCCACTGGTCTCTCTATTGCCTCTGCCTCCTCTGGTCTCTCTTTTGCCTCTGCCTCCTCTGGTCTCTTTGTCTCCTCTTCCTCCTATAGTCACGCTATGGCCTCTGCCTCCTCTGGTCTTTCTGCCTCCTCTCCCTCCCCTGCTCTAACTGCCTCCTCTGGTCTCTCTGTGACCTCTGCCTCCTCTGGTCTCTCTGTGGCCTCTGCCTTCTCTGATCTCTCTGTGGCTGCTGCCTCCCCTGGTCTCTCTGTGTCATCTGCCTTTTCTGTTCTCTCTGCCTCCTCTGCCTCCTCTGGTCTCTCTATGGCCTCTGCCTCCTCTGGACTCTCTGCCTCCTCTGGTCTTTCTGTGGCCTCTGCCTCCTCTGGTCTCTATGCCTAATCTGCTTCCTCTGGTCTCTCTGTGGCCTCTGCCTCCTCTGGTCTCTCGGTCTCCTCTGCCTCCTCTGGTCTCTCTACCTCCTCTGCCTCCTCTGGTCTGTCTGTGTCCTCTGCCTCCTCTCGTCTCTCTGTGGCCTCTGCCTCCTCTGCTCTCTCTCTGGCCTCTACCTCCACTAGTCTCTCTGACTTATCTGTCTCCTCTAGTCTCTCTGTCGCCTCTTCCTCCTCTGGTCTCTCTGTGGCCTCTGCCTCCTCTAGTCTCTCTGCCTTCTCTGCCTCCTCTTGTCTCTCTGTGTCCTCTGCCTTTACTGGACTCTCTGTGGCCTCTGCCTCCACTGGTCTCTCTGTGACTTATGCCTCCTCTGGTCTCTCTCTTGCCTCTGCCTCCTCTGGTCTCTCTGCCTCCTCTGCCTCCTCTGGTCTCTCTGTGACCTCTGCCTCCTCTGGTCTCTCTGTGGCCTATGCCTCCTCTGGATTCTCTTTGGCCTCTGCCTCCTCTGGTCTCTCTGTCTTCTCTGCCTCCTCTTTTATCTCTGTGGCCTCTGCCTCCTCTGGTCTCTCTGTGGCCTCTGCCTCCTCTTGTCTCTCTATTCCTCTATCTCCTCTGGTCTCTCTGTCTTTCTGCCTCCTCTGAACTCTCGGTGGCCTCTTCCCCTCTGCTCTCACTGTGGCCTCTGCCTCCTCTGGTCTCTCTCTGGCCTCTGCCTTCTCTTGTCTCTCTGCCTCCTCTGCCCCTCTGGTCTCTCTGCCTCCACTGGTCTCTCTATTGCCTCTGCCTCCTCTGGTCTCTCTTTTGCCTCTGCCTCCTCTGGTCTCTTTGTCTCCTCTTCCTCCTATACTCACGCTATGGCCTCTGCCTCCTCTGGTCTTTCTGCCTCCTCTGCCTCCCCTGCTCTAACTGCCTCCTCTGGTCTCTCTGTGACCTCTGCCTCCTCTGGTCTGTCTGTGGCCTCTGCCTCCTCTGGACTCTCTGTCTCCGCTGCTCTAACTGTCTCCTCTGGTCTCTCTGTCTTTCTGCCTCCTCTGAACTCTCGATGGCCTCTGACCCCTCTGGTCTCACTGTGGCCTCTGCTTCCTCTGGTCTCTCTGTGGCCTCTGCCTCCTCTGGTCTCTATGTGGCATCTGCCTTCTCTGGTCTCTCTGCCTCCTCTGCATCCTCTCGTCTCTCTGCCTCCTCTGGTCTCTCTGTCTTTCTGCCTCCTCTGAACTCTCGATGGCCTCTGCCCCTCTGCTCTCACTGTGGCCTCTGCCTCCTCTGGTCTCTCTCTGGCCTCTGCCTTCTCTTGTCTCTCTGCCTCCTCTGCCCCTCTGGTCTCTCTGCCTCCACTGGTCTCTCTATTGCCTCTGCCTCCTCTGGTCTCTCTTTTGCCTCTGCCTCCTCTGGTCTCTTTGTCTCCTCTTCCTCCTATAGTCACGCTATGGCCTCTGCCTCCTCTGGTCTTTCTGCCTCCTCTGCCTCCCCTGCTCTAACTGCCTCCTCTGGTCTCTCTGTGACCTCTGCCTCCTCTGGTCTCTCTGTGGCCTCTGCCTTCTCTGATCTCTCTGTGGCTGCTGCCTCCCCTGGTCTCTCTGTGTCATCTGCCTTTTCTGTTCTCTCTGCCTCCTCTGCCTCCTCTGGTCTCTCTATGGCCTCTGCCTCCTCTGGACTCTCTGCCTCCTCTGGTCTTTCTGTGGCCTCTGCCTCCTCTGGTCTCTATGCCTAATCTGCTTCCTCTAGTCTCTCTGTGGCCTCTGCCTCCTCTGGTCTCTCGGTCTCCTCTGCCTCCTCTGGTCTCTCTACCTCCTCTGCCTCCTCTGGTCTGTCTGTGTCCTCTGCCTCCTCTCGTCTCTCTGTGGCCTCTGCCTCCTCTGGTCTCTCTGTCTCCTATGCCTCCACTGGTCTCTCAGTGGCCTTTGACTCCACTCGTCTCTCTGTGGCCTCTGCCTCCTCTGCTCTCTCTCTGGCCTCTGCCTCCACTAGTCTCTCTGACTTATCTTTCTCCTCTAGTCTCTCTGTCGCCTCTCCCTCCTCTGGTCTCTCTGTGGCCTCTGCCTCCTCTAATCTCTCTGCCTTCTCTGCCTCCTCTAGTCTCTCTATGGCCTCTGCCTTTACTGGACTCTCTGTGGCCTCTGCCTCCACTGGTCTCTCTGTGACTTATGCCTCCTCTGGTCTCTCTCTTGCCTCTGCCTCCTCTGCCCTCTCTGCTCTCTCTGTGGCCTCTGACTCCTCTGGACTCTCTGCCTCCTCTGGTCTTTCTGTGGCCTCTGCTTCCTCTAGTCTCCCTGCCCTGTTGCCTCCTCTGAACTCTCTGTGGCCTCTGCCTCCTCTGGTCTCTCTGTCTCCTATGCCTGCACTGGTCTCTCAGTGGCCTTTGACTCCACTCGTCTCTCTGTGGCCTCTGCCTTCTGTGCTCTCTCTCTGGCCTCTCCTCCACTAGTCTCTCTGACTTATCTGTCTCCTCTAGTCTCTCTATCGCCTCTGCCTCCACTGGTCTCTCTGTGACATATGCCTCCTCTGGTCTCTCTCTGGCCTCTGCCTCCTCTGGTCTCTCTGTGGCCTCTGCCTTCTCTGATATCTCTGTGGCCGCTGCCTCCTGGTCTCTCTGTGTCATCTGACTTTTCTGTTCTCTCTGCCTCCTCTGCCTCCTCTGGTCTCTCTATGGCCTCTGCCTCCTCTGGACTCTCTGCCTCCTCTGGTCTTTCTGTGGCCTCTGCCTCCTCTGGTCTCTCTGCCTAATCTTCTTCCTCTGGTCTCTCTGTGGCCTCTGCCTCCTCTGGTCTCTCTACCTCCTCTGCCTCCTCTGGTCTGTCTGTGTCCTCTGCCTCCTCTGGTCTCTCTGTGGCCTCTGCCTCTTCTGGTCTCTCTGTCTCCTATGCCTCCACTGGTCTCTCAGTGGCCTTTGACTCCACTCGTCTCTCTGTGGCCTCTGCCTCCTCTGCTCTCTCTCTCTGGCCTCTTCCTCCACTAGTCTCTCTGACTTATCTGTCTCCTCTAGTCTCTCTGTCGCCTCTGCCTCCTCTAATCTCTCTACCTTCTCTGCCTCCTCTGGTCTCTCTATGGCCTCTGCCTTTACTGGACTCTCTGTGGCCTCTGCTTCCACTGGTCTCTCTGTGACTTATGCCTCCTCTAGTCTCTCTCTGGCCTCTCCCTCCTCTGGTCTCTCTGCCTCCTCTGCCCTCTCTGCTCTCTCTGTGGCTTCTGACTCATCTGGACTCTCTGCCTTCTCTGGTCTTTATGTGGCCTCTGCTTCCTATAGTCTCCTGCCCCGTTGCCTCCTCTGAACTCTCGGTGGCCTCTGCCGTCTCTCGTCTCTCTGCCCCATTGCCTCCTCTGGTTACTCTGTTGCCTATGCCTCCTCTGGTCTCTCTGCGGCCTCTGCCTCCTCTGGTCTCTCTGTGAACTTTGCCTCGTCTGATCTCTCTGTGGCCTCTGCCTCCTCGTCTCTCTGTGTCGCCTGCCTCCACTGGTCTCTCTGCCTTCTCTGCCTCCTCTGCTCTCTCTACCTCCACTGGTCTCTCTGTGAACTCTGCCTCCTCTGGTCTCTCTGTGGCCTATGCCTCCTCTGGATTCTCTGTGGCCTCTGCCTCCTCTGGTCTCTCTGTCTTCTATGCCTCCACTCGTCTCTCTGTGGCCTCTACCTCCACTAGTCTCTCTGACTTATCTGTCTCCTCTAGTCTCTCTGTCGCCTCTTCCTCCTCTGGTCTCTCTGTGGCGTCTGCCTCCTCTGGTCTCTCTGTCTCCTCTGCCTCCTCTGGTCTCTCTACATCCTCTGCCTCCTCTGGTCTGTCTGTGTCCTCTGCCTCCTCTCGTCTCTCTGTGGCCTCTGCCTCCTCTGGTCTCTCTGTCTCCTATGCCTCCACTGGTCTCTCAGTGGCCTTTGACTCCACTCGTCTCTCTGTGGCCTCTGCCTCCTCTGCTCTCTCTCTGGCCTCTGCCTCCACTAGTCTCTCTAACTTATCTTTCTCCTCTAGTCTCTCTGTCGCCTTTCCCTCCTCTGGTCTCTCTGTGGCCTCTGCCTCCTCTAATCTCTCTGCCTTCTCTGCCTCCTCTGGTCTGTCTGTGTCCTATGCCTCCTCTCGTCTCTCTGTGGCCTCTGCCTCCTCTGGTCTCTCTGTCTCCTATGCCTCCACTGGTCTCTCAGTGGCCTTTGACTCCACTCGTCTCTCTGTGGCCTCTGCCTCCTCTGCTCTCTCTCTGGCCTCTGCCTCCACTAGTCACTCTGACTTATCTGTCTCCTCTAGTCTCTCTGTCGCCTCTTCCTCCTCTGGTCTCTCTGTGGCATCTGCCTCCTCTAGTCTCTATGCCTTCTCTGCCTCCTCTTGTCTCTCTGTGGCCTCTGCCTTTACTGGACTCTCTGTGGCCTCTGCCTCCACTGGTCTCTCTGTAAATTATGCCTCCTCTGGTCTCTCTCTGGCCTCTGCCTCCTCTGGTCTCTCTGCCTCCTCTGCCTCCTCTGGTCTCTCTGTGGCCTATGCCTCCTCTGGATTCTCTGTGGCCTCTGCCTCCTCTGGTCTCTCTGTCTCCTCTGCCCCTCTTTTATCTCTGTAGCCTCTGCCTCCTCTGGTCTCTCTGTGGCCTCTGCCTTCTCTTGTCTCTCTATTCCTCTATCTCCTCTGGTCTCTCTGTCTTTCTGCCCCCTCTGAACTCTCGGTGGCCTCTTCCCCCTATGGTCTAACTGTGGCCTTTGCCTCTTCTGCGCTATATATCTCCTCTGCCTCCCTGGTCTCTCTGTGGCCTCTGCCTCCTCTGGCCTCTCTAGTCTCTCTGCCTCCACTAGTGTCTCTATTGCCTCTGCCTCCTCTGGTCTGTCTGTGGCCTCTGACTCTTCTGGTCTCTTTCTCTCCTCTGCCTCCTCTAGTCACTCTGTGGCCTCTGCCTCCTCTGGACTCTCTGCCTCCTCTGGTCTCTCTTTGGCATCTGCCTCCTTTGGTCTCTCTGCCTCCGCTGCTCTAACTGCCTCCTCTGGTCTCTCTGTGGCCGCTGCCTCCTCTGGTCTCTCTGTGGCATCTGCCTTTTCTGGTCTCTCTGCCTCCTCTGCCTCCTCTGGTCTCTCTGTGGCCTCTGCCTCCTCTGGTCTTTTTGTGGCCTCTGCCTCCTCTGGTCTCTCTTTGGCCTCTACCTCCTCTAGCCTCTCTGTGGCCTCTGCCTCCTCTGGACTCTCTATTCCTCTATCTCCTCTGGTCTCTCTGTGGCCTCTGTCTCCTTTGGTCTCTCTGCCTCCTCTGCATCCTCTCGTCTCTCTGCCTCCTCTTGGCTCTCTGTCTTTCTGCCTTCTCTGAACTCTCGGTGGCCTCTTCCCCCTCTGGTCTACTGTGGCCTCTTCCTCTTCTGCTCTCTCTATCTCCTCTGCCTCCTCTTGTCTCTCTGTGGCCTCTGCCTCCTCTGGTCTCTCTGTGGCCTCTGCCTTCTCTTGACTCTCTGCCTCCTCTGACCCCTCTAGTCTCTCTGCCTCCACTGCTCTCTTTTTTGCCTCTGCCTCCTCTAGTCACTCTGTGGCCTCTGCCTCCTCTGGACTCTCTGCCTCCTCTGGTCTCTTTGTGGCCTCTGCCTCCTCTGGTCTCTCTGCCTCCGCTGCTCTAACTGCCTCCTCTGGTTTCTCTGTGGCCTCTACCTCCTGTGGTCTATCTGTGGCCTCTGCCTCCTCTGGTTTCTCTGTGGCCTCTACCTCCTCTGGCCTCTCTGTGGCCTCTGCCTCCTCTGGACTCTCTGCCTCCTCTGGTCTTTTGTGGTCTCTGCCTCCTCTGGTCTCTCTGCCTCCTCTGCTCCCTCTGCTCTCTGCCTCCACTGGTCTCTCAATTGCCTCTGCCTCCTCTGGTCTCTTTGTCTCCTCTGCCTCCTCTAGTCACTCTGTGACCTCTGCCTCTTCTGGTCTCTCTGTGGCCTCTGCCTCCTCTGGACTCTCTGCCTCCTCTAGTCTTTCTGTGGCCTCTGCCTGCTCTAGACTCTCTGCCTCCCATGCATCCTCTCGTCTCTCTGTCTCGTCTGCCTCCTCTGGTCTCTCTGCCTCCTCTGCCTCCTCTGGTCTCTCTGTGGCCTCTGCCTCCTCTGGTCTCTCTGTTTCTACTGGTCTCTCTATTGCCTGTGCCTCCTCTGGTCTCTCTGTTGCCTCTGCCTCATCTGGTCTCTCTGCCTCCTCTGCTTCCTCTCGTCTCTCTGTGGCCTCTGCCTCCTCTGCTTTCTCTGTCTCCCCTGCCTCCACTGGTCTCTCTGTCTCCTCTGCCTCCTCTGCTCTCTCTACCTCCACTGCCTCCTCTGGTCTGTCTGTGTCCTCTGCCTCCTCTGGTCTCTCTGTGGCCTCTGCCTCCTCTGGTCTCTCTGTCTCCTATGCCTCCACTGGTCTCTCAGTGGCCTTTGACTCCACTCGTCTCTCTGTGGCCTCTGTCTCCTCTGCTCTCTCTGGCCTCTACCTCCACTAGTCTCTCTGACTTATCTGTCTCCTCTAGACTCTCTGTCGCCTCTTCCTCCTCTGGTCTCTCTGCGGCCTCTGCCTCCTCTAGTCTCTCTGCCTTCTCTGCCTCCTCTTGTCTCTCTGTGGCCTCTGCCTTTACTGGTCTCTCTCTGGCCTCTGCCTCCTCTGGTCTCTCTGCCTCCTCTGCCTCCTCTGGTCTCTCTGTGGCCTCTGACTCCTCTGGACTCTCTGCCTCCTCTGGTCTCTCTGTGACCTCTGCTTCCTCTGGTCTCTCTGTGGCCTCTGCCTCCTCTTGTCTCTCTATTCCTCTATGTCCTCTGGGTTCTCTGTCTTTCTGCCTCCTCTGAACTCTCGGTGGCCTCTTCCCCTCTGGTCTAACTGTGGCCTTTGCCTCTTCTGCGCTCTATATCTCCTCTGCCTCCTCTGGTCTCTCTGTGGCCTCTGCCTCCTCTGGTCTCTCTGTGGCCTCTGCCTTCTCTGGCCTCTCTAGTCTCTCTGCCTCCACTAGTCTCTCTATTGCCTCTGCCTCCTCTGGTCTGTCTGTGGCCTCTGACTCCTCTGGTCTCTTTGTCTCCTATGCCTCCTCTAGTCACTCTGTGGCCTCTGCCTCCTCTGGACTCTCTGCCTCCTCTGGTCTCTCTGTGGCCTCTGCCTCCTCTGGTCTCTCTGCCTCCGCTGCTCTAACTGCCTCCTCTGGTCTCTCTGTGGCCGCTGCCTCCTCTGGTCTCTCTGTGGCATCTGCCTTTTCTGGTCTCTCTGCCTCCTCTGCCTCCTCTGGTCTCTCTGCGGCCTGTGCCTCCTCTGGTCTTTTGTGGCTTCTGCCTCCTCTGGTCTCTCTTTGGCCTCTACCTCCTCTAGCCTCTCTGTGGCCTCTAACCTCCTGTGGACTCTCTATTCCTATAACTCCTCTGGTCTCTCTGTGGCCTCTGTCTTCTTTGGTCTCTCTGCCTCCTCTGCATCCTCTCGTCTCTCTGCCTCCTCTGGGCTCTCTGTCTTTCTGCCTCAACTGAACTCTCGGTGGCCTCTTCCCCTCTGGTCTAACTGTGGCCTCTTCCTCTTCTGCTCTCTCTATCTCCTCTGCCTCCTCTCGTCTCTCTGTGGCCTCTGCCTCCTCTGGTCTCTCTGTGGCCTTTGCCTTCTCTTGACTCTCTGCCTCCTCTGCCTCCTCTAGTCTCTCTGCCTCCACTGCTCTCTTTTTTGCCTCTGCCTACTCTAGTCACTCTGTGGCCTCTGCCTCCTCTTTACTCTCTGCCTCCTCTGGTCTCTTTGTGGCCTCTGCCTCCTCTGGTCTGTCTGCCTCCGCTGCTCTAACTGCCTCCTCTGGTCTCTCTGTGGCCTCTGCCTCCTCTGGTCTTTCTGTGGCCTCTGCCTCCTCTGGTCTCTCTGTGGCCTCTACCTCCTCTGGCCTCTCATTGGCCTCTGCCTCCTCTGGACTCTCTTCCTCCTCTGGTCTTTTGTGGCCTCTGCCTTCTCTGGTCTCTCTGCCTCCTCTGCTCCCTCTGCTCTGTGCCTCCACTGGTCTCTCAATTGCCTCTGCCTCCTCTGGTCACTCTGTGGCCTCTGCCTCCTCTGGTCTCTTTGTCTCCTCTGCCTCCTCTAGTCACTCTGTGGGCCCTGCCTCGTCTGGTCTCTCTGCCTCCTCTGCTTCCTCTCGTCTCTCTGTGGCCTCTTCCTAAACTGCTCTCTCTGTCTCCCCTGCCTCTACTGGTCTCTCTGCCTTCTCTGCCTCCTCTGCTCTCTCTACCTCCATTGGTCTCTCTGTGGCCTCTGCCTCTTGTGGTCTCTCTGTGGCCTCTGCCTTCTCTCGTCTCTCTGTGGCTACTGCCTACTCTGGTCTCTCTGTGGCATCTGCCTTTTCTTGTCTCTCTGCCTCTTCTGGTCTCTCTGTGGCCTCTGCCTCTTCTGGTCTCTCTGTGGCCTCTGCCTCCTCTGGATTCTCTGTCTCCTCTGGTCTTTGTGTGGCCTCTGTCTCCTCTAGTCTCTCTACCTCCCCTGCTTCCTCTCGTCTCTCTGTGTCCTCTGCCTTCACTGGTCTCTCTGTGGCCTCTGCCTCCTCTGGTCTTTTTGTCTCCTCTGCCTCCTCTAGTCACTGTGTGGCCTCTGCCTCCTTTGGTCTCTCTGCCTTCTCTGCCTCCTCTTCTTTAACTTCCTCCTCTGGTCTCTCTGTCTCTCTGCCTCATCTGGTCTCTCTGTGGCCTCTGCCTCCTCTGGTCTCTCTGCTTCCTTTGCCTCCACTGGTCTCTCTATTGCCTCTGCCTCCTCTGGTCTCTCTGTGGCCTATGCCTCCTCTGGTCTCTCTGTCTCTCTGCCTCATCTGGTCTCTCTGTGGCCTCTGCATCCTCTGGTCTCTCTGAAGCCTCTGCCTTCTCTGCTCTCTCTGTGGCCGCTGCCTCACTTGTCTCTCTGTGGCATTTGCCTTTTCTGGTCTCTCTGCCTCCTCTGCCTCTTCTGGTCTGTCTGTGACCTCTGCCTCATCTGGTCTCTATAGCCTCTGTCTCCTCTGGACTCTCTGCCTTCTCTGCATCCTCTAGTCTCTCTGTGGCTTTTGCCTCCTCTTGTCTCTCTGTCTTTCTGCCTCCTCTAGTCACCGTGTGGCCTCTGCCTCCTCTGGACTCTCTGCCTCCTCTAGTCTTTCTGTGACACTTCCTCCTCTAGAGTCTCTGCCTCCCCTGCTTCCTCTCGTCTCTCTGTCTCGTCTGCCTCCTCTGGTCTCTCTGCCTCCTCTGCCTCCTCTGGTCTCTATGTGGCCTCTGCCTCCTCTGGTCTCTCTGTGGCCTCTGACTTCTCTTGTCTCTCTGCCTCCTCTGCCCCTCTGGTCTCTCAATCTCTACTGGTCTCTCTATTGCCTGTGCCTCCTCTGGTCTCTCTGTTGCCTCTGCCTCCTCTGGTCTCTCTGCCTCCTCTGCTTCCTCTCGTCTCTCTGTGGCCTCTTCCTCCTCTGCTCTCTCTGTCTCCCCTGCCTCCACTGGTCTCTCTGCCTTCTCTGCCTCCTCTGATCTCTCTACCTCCACTGGTCTCTCTGTGACCTCTGCAATCCTCTGGTCTCTCTGTGGCCTATGCCTCCTCTGGATTCTCTCATGGCCTATGCCTCCACTGGTCTCTCTGTCTCCTCTGCCTCCTTTCATCTCTCTGTGGCCTCTGCATCTTCTGGTCTCTCTGTGGCCTCTGCCTCCTCTTGTCTCTCTATTCCTCTGCCTCCTCTGGTCTCTCTGTGGCCTCTGCATCTTCTGGTCTCTCTGTGGCCTCTGCCTCCTCTTGTCTCTCTTTTCCTCTACCTCCTCTGGTCTCTCTGTGTCCTCTGTCTCCTCTGGACTCTCTGCCTTCTCTGCATCCTCTAGTCTCTCTGTGGCCTTTGCCTCCTCTTGTCTCTCTGTCTTTCTGCCTCCTCTGAACTCTTGGTGGTCTCTGCCTCCTCTTGTCTCTCTGCCTCCTCTGCCTCCTCTGGTCTCTCTGTGGCCTCTGCCTCCTCTGGTCTCTCTCTGGCCTCTGCCTTCTATTGTCTGTCTGCCTCCTATGCCCCATCTGGTCTCTCTGATTCCACTGGTCTCTCTATTGCTTCTGCCTCCTCTGGACTGTATGCCTCCTCTGATCTATTTGTGGCCTCTGCCTCCTCTGGTCTCTCTGCCTCCTCTTCCTCCTCTGCTTCCTCTCGTCTCTCTGTGGCCTCTGCCTCCTCTGGTCTCTCTGTCTCCTCTGCCTCCTCTGGTCTCTCTGCCTCCTCTGCTTCCTCTCGTCTCTCTGTGGCCTCTGCCTCCTCTGCTCTCTCTCTCTCCCCTGCCTCCACTGGTCTCTCTGCTCTCTCTACCTCCACTGGTCTCTCTGTGACCTCTGCAATCCTCTAGTCTCTCTGTGGCCTATGCCTCCTCTGGATTCTCTCATGGCCTCTGCCTCCTCTAGACTCTCTGCCTCCCCTGCTTTCTCTCGTCTCTCTGTCTCGTCTGCCTCCTCTGGTCTCTCTGCCTCCTCTGCCTCCTCTGGATTCTCTGTGGCCTCTGCCTCCTCTGGTCTCTCTGTGGCCTCTGTCTTCTCTTGTCTCTCTGCCTCCTCTGCCCCCTCTGGTCTCTCTGTCTCTACTGGTCTCTCTATTGCCTGTGCCTCCTCTGGTCTCTCTGTGGCCTCTGCCTCCTCTGCTCTCTCTGTCTCCCCTGCCTCCACTGGTCTCTCTGCCTTCTCTGCCTCCTCTGCTCTCTCTACCTCCACTGGTCTCTCTGTGACTTCTGCAATCCTCTGGTCTCTCTGTGGCCTATGCCTCCTCTGGTCTCTCTGCGGCCTCTGCCTCCTCTGGTCTCTCTGTGAACTCTGCCTCCTCTGGTCTCTGTGTGGCCTCTGCCTCCATGGGTCTCTCTGTCTCCTCTGCCTCCTTTCGTCTCTTTGTGGCCTCTGCATCTTCTGGTCTCTCTGTGGCCTCTGCCTCCTCTTGTCTCTCTATTCCTCTGCCTCCTCTGGTCTCTCTGTGGCCTCTGCATCTTCTGGTCTCTCTGTGGCCTTTGCCTCCTCTTGTCTCTCTGTCTTTCTGCCTCCTCTGAACTCTTGGTGGCCTCTGCCTTCTCTGGTCTCTCTGCCTCCTCTGCCTCCTCTGGTCTCTCTGTGGCCTCTGCCTCCTCTGGTCTCTCTCTGGCCTCTGCCTTCTATTGTCTGTCTGCCTCCTATGCCCCATCTGGTCTCTCTGACTCCACTGGTCTCTATATTGCCTCTGCCTCCTCTGGACTGTCTGCCTCCTCATATCTATTTGTGGCCTCTGCCTCCTCTGGTCTCTCTGCCTCCTCTGCCTCCTCTGCTTCCTCTCGTCTCTCTGTGGCCTCTGCCTCCTCTGGTCTCTCTGTCTCCTCTGCCTCCTCTTGTCTCTCTGACTCCTCTGCCTCCTCTGGTCTCTCTGTGGCCTCTGCCTCCTCTGTTCTCTCTGTGGCCTCTGCCTTCTCTTCTCTCTCTGTCTCCTCTGTCCCCTCTGGTCTCTCTGCCTCCACTGGTCTCTCTATTGCCTCTGCCTCCTCTCGTCTCTCTGTGGCCTCTGCCTCCTCTGGTCTCTTTGTCTCCTCTGCCTCCTCTAGTCACTCTGTGGCCTCTGCCTCCTCTGGTCTCTTTGTGTCCTCTGCCTCCACTGGTCTCTCTGCCTTCTCTGCCTCCTCTGCTCTCTCTACCTCCACTGGTCTCTCTGTGACCTCTGCAATCCTCTGGTCTCTCTGTGGCCTATGTCTCTTTTGGATTCTCTGTGGCCTCTGCCTCCTCTGGTTTCTCTGTCTCCTCTGCCTCCTCTCGTCTCTCTGTGGCCTCTGCCTCTTCTGGTCTCTCTGTGGTCTCTGCCTCCTTTTGTCTCTCTATTCCTCTGCCTCCTCTGGTCTCTCTGTGGCCTCGTTCTCCTCTGCTCTCTCTGCCTCCTCTGCATCCTCTTGTCTCTCTGCCTCCTCTGGTCTCTCTGTCTTTCTGCCTCCTCTGAACTCTCGGTGGCCTCTGCCCCTCTGGTCTCACTGTGGCCTCTGCCTCCTCTGCTCTCTCTGACTCCTTTGCCTCCTCTGGTCTCTCTGTGGCCTCTGCCTCCTCTGGTCTCTCTGTGGCC
Organism: Neodontobutis hainanensis; assembly: GCA_024349245.1. NCBI lineage: Eukaryota > Metazoa > Chordata > Actinopteri > Gobiiformes > Odontobutidae > Neodontobutis > Neodontobutis hainanensis. Next base: position 114,621 of record JALDNG010000527.1, read on the forward strand.
GCTGCCTTCTCTTGTCTGTCTGCCTCTTATGCCCCCTCTGGTCTCTCTGCCTCCATTGGTCTCTCTATTACCTCTGCCTCCGCTAGTCTCTCTGTGGCCTCTGCCTCCTCTGGTCTCTCTGTCTTTCTGCCTTCTCTGAACTCTCGGTGGCCTCTGCCCCTCTGGTCTCACTGTGGCCTCTGCCTCCTCTGCTCTCTATGACTTCTTTGCCTCCTCTGGTCTCTCTGTGGCCTCTGCCTCCTCTGGTCTCTCTGTGGCCGCTGCCTTCTCTTGTCTGTCTGCCTCCTATGCCCCTCTGGTCTCTCTGCCTCCACTGGTCTCTCTATTGCCTCTGCCTCCTCTGGTCTCTCTCTGGCATATGCCTCCTCGGGTCTCTTTGTCTCCTCTGCCTCCTCTAGTCACTCTGTGGCCTCTGCCTCCTCTGGTCTCTCTGCCTCCTCTGCCTCCTCTGCTCTTACTGCCTCTTTTGGTCTCTCTCTCTCTCTCTGCCTCCTCTGGTCTCTCTGTGGCCTCAGCCTCGTCTGGTCTCTCTGTGGCCTCTGCCTTCTCTGGTCTCTATTTGGCCACTGCCTACTCTGGTCTCTCTGAGGCATCTGCCTTTTCTGGTCTGTCTGCCTCCTCTGCCTCCCCTGGTCTCTCTGTGGCCTCTGCCTTCTCTGGTCTCTATCTGGCCACTGCCTACTCTGTTCTCTCTGAGGCATCTGCCTTTTCTGGTCTGTCTGTGTCCTCTGCCTCCTCTAGTCTCTCTGTGGCCTCTGCCTCCTCTGGTCTGTCTGTGTCCTCTGCCTCCTCTGGTCTCTCTGTGGCCTTTGCCTCCTCTTGTCTCTCTGTCTCTTCTGCCTCCACTGGTCTCTCTGTGGCCTCTGGCATTTAGACATTTAGGTTTATCTGTCCAGTAGGAACTACAATGTTGTAAGAAAAGGCCGTTCTGAGAAAAGCCTTTCAGTCTCCACTCTCCATTAGTGGAGCTGGATTTACAGCTCAGTGAGACTTTGTCAGACGTGAAGTGCTGTGATCTGTCAGGACTCACTGTGAGAGACACTGGGGACTCAACATCTGCAAAACAACAAGTGCATAAATAATGAAGAATGAAAATAACATAAACACTTCCAGTTTCTAAATATCTCTGAATGATTAGCAATAAATAAAGATCCTACCTTTAGTCCAGACAAACTTGGGCTGACTGTATTCAGAGTAAAACAGAGGACGTCCTCGTCCTGCTCTACACACAAACCCTGCTGTGTTGGTCTGGTGCTGAACGCTGAAGGAGTCCTGTTCAGTCCCATTACTGTGACCTGGGAGCAGCTCATATCTGTAAGAGTCTGATGAATGAGGAACAGCCTTGTACCAGTAAAAGGTCCATCCTGCAGACGTCTGTTTAACACCACAGCTCAGAGAGACAGAGACTCCAGGATTCAGCCATGACGGAGACACAGACAGGACAGGCTGGAGTTTACCTGTTTGAACACTCATTAGATATCATTTGTCTTATTGTGTTTTTAAATTGTCAGTGTAATAATGTAATAATGAATAATGTGAGATGAAACCTACTGTTGGACACATGTAATGTAACCTGGCTGCTCCATTCAGTTGCTTTATGTTGGTCATGTCTCATTATTCCTCTGCAGCTGTATTTGCCACTGTTCCCTGAAGCAGCAGCACTTATTATCATTACTTTATCTTCTTTATTAGAAAAGCTCACACCAGATTTGTTCCATTCATACGTCCACTCAGTGTCTGCTCCGTGTATTTCACATCTGAGAGTGACCTGCTCTCCTGGGAATATCTCAGGCCACTTTGGCTCCAGAGACACAGCAGCTGTGTCAGAGACTGATCAGAACCAACACAGTTACAAACAAGACTGGAACAATATGAATAAATGTTTCATTAATTTAGCTTTGAAGATATTAAAGACTGATATGTTTCTAGTGATGTTTACAGATGATACAGACAAACTCACCAACAGCATTAAGTCTGAAGGACTGACTGTCCTCAGTGAAATAAAGTGGGTCTCCTCTTCCTGCTCTGCACCAGTACACTCCTCCCACTGAGACACTTATTTGTTGTTGATCAGAAGAACCTTTGAATAACTCTGTGTCTCTGAACCAGTAATATTTCCAACCAGATGAAGCTGGAGTCACAGAGCAGCTCAGAGTCACTCTGCCTCCAGACTGAACCTCTGTCTCACCAGTCACTGTGGCCTTTGGCTTTTCTGTGGATCAGAGTGGAAATGTATATAAATAACTTACTTGATATTGAACATAAAAGTTGTCCAGACTCACTCAGTATGTTCAGTCTGGTCCCTCTGCTCCACAGTGTTGTGAGATCTGGAGCTCTTTCTCCTCTACATCTGTAGTGTCCACTGTCAGACTCAGTAACTCTGGAGATTGTATATTCTTTTGTTGTTTGATGTAGGACTGAACCGGTCCTGCTCCACTGATACGTCCACTCAGTGTTTCCTCTGTCCTCAATCTCACATCTGAGAGTGAGACTGTCTCCAGAAAAGATCTCAGACCAGTTTGGATTCAGACTCACTGTGGGTTCTGTCAACATCAAATGTAATATTTAACATAATATAATTTCATTTTAAACCCATGTCAAACCCTCTTAACGTCCTCCAGACCAGCATCATGACTGTTATCAGTGATTAAGACACTGAGGCCTCTGTTGTGCCAGGACATTTTGTCAAAATTAACCAGTTCTCAACCTGAACAGACAAATCTGACTCAAATCCCCTTCAAACAGATAATGTCAGGTCCTGCTCAAACAGACTTGAAACTTGCAGTGTTCAATGATTTAATAACTTCAAATAAGCTTGATGTTTTTAACAGAAGCATGGTTAGATGACAGGAAATGCAGTCCTTATTTAATCCACTCTATCTGATTTTACATTCGTATCAAAAATACAGGAAAACAAAAAGGAGGTGGTGTATGTTCCTTTCTTAGGGATAATATTCTCATCCAGAAGCTGTCACTTGGGGAGTTTTTATTATTTACATTTAGATTTATTCATTTAGCTGACGCTTCTATCCAAAGCAACTTTCATTATTCTACAGTAATTACCAGTTTTACAGCCACTAGGTGGGTTAAGTGTCTTGCCCAAGGACACAACGACAGTATGAGCTGTGAAGAGAGTGGGAATCGAACCCCTACCTTCCGGTTGAAGGACGGCTGCTCTACCCACTGAGCTACTGCTGCCCCATTTGAATATGTGTCATTCAAAATGAAGTTCAAGTTTTCTTCATCTATAATGTAGTTCTTTACAAACACTGTCATGATTTTATTGATGAGTTTCGTTTGTCTGCACAGAAATTGAACAAATAGTCATAGCAGGTGATTTTAAAATTTGTGTGGATAATGTTTGTATCAGGAATGTATCAAAAACTTTCTGCTGTTGTTGATACTTATGGGCTGTATCTTCGATCATAACGCAGGTGTCAGGACGAGAAAGAAGCTCATTAAGGGGTGTGTCCAAATCCAACTTGTTCTGATTTTTCGGTTGAAGACGAAGGGATAAATAGACGGGACTTGAGTCGGCACAGGTTCATCTTTTTTAATATTGGATGAGCAGAATATTAGTAAATACTAATCATTCAGTTAAGCTTAAACATATTGAAAAAAGTTAAAGCAAATGCATCTGGACTTAGTTTTCAAGCTAAAGAGGTTTTATCTTTTCCATTTCTGAGTCCAGCTGATACAGAGCTGAGCTTTATCTCTAGAGGAGGGCTTTGACCTGAAACTAACTCTGATTGGACCAGGCTGTTCTGGTCTCAGAGTCATTAGGGCAGTGTGACTCCTGATGTGAGAGTCGTTAGTGTTAGTGGAGTCGTTGTCCTTCTAGAGTGAACCTGTTTTGATGTAGGTTTCAGAACACTGTTGTAAACAGCTGGCAGGTGAAAACAGAGACCTGCTCCTCTGAGCGCAGACTCAGCTCCACCAGAGTTCACACAGAAGAGCTGAGTCTCACTGAACAGAGAAGAAAGTCCTCCATTATCACCTGCCAGCTTTTTACAACTGTGTTCTGAAACCTACATCAAAACAGTTTCACTCTAGTGCAGGGGTCGGCAACACGCGGCTCTGGAGCAGCATGCGGCTCTTTCATCCCTCTGATGCGGCTCCTGTGGCTTTTAAAAATAATTAATGAGTATTTAATTATTGTGTTTTATTTTAGTTAGTTCGTTTTTATGTTGTCGCTGTTACCGTGCGCCACTAATGCTAATGTGCAACACCCACCAGTGCGCAATTTTTTTACTTTTTGAGTCCCAGGTAGGCCATCTATGGAGAATTGTAAGAAGTATGCTTATTGTGTAATGAGGAGATATGCAGGTGTTTTCCAACTTAAACTTTATTAAAAGCAAACATCTCACGCCTCACAGATGACAGCTTACGATCCTGTGTAAAGAAGAAGGTGTCGGCACAGCCCTGAGACAAGACTGAAATAATCATCTTTGGAAACAGAAACAAAGAGAAAGTGTCAGCAGTCACCTCCAATCTCTTTCTCTAAAATCTAAAAACAAGTTAGAAATCTAGGTGTCATTATGGACTCAGACTTGAATTTCCACGTCACATTAAGTCCATTACATCATAAGCATTTTATCACCTTAAAAACATTTCCAGAGTCAAAGGGATAATGTCTAAAGCAGACTTAGAGAAACTTATTCATGCTTTTATCTGCAGCAGGTTATATTACTGTAACGGCAGTTGCAGTTGTACAGAATCTTGACAATTATTAGAACAGACTGTAGGCGTCTAGTAGAAGAGACTGTAGACGTTTATTAAAAATGAGTATAGTCATGCAGTAGAACAGACTGTAGACCTCTAGTTGAACAGACTGTAGCTGTGCATTAGAACAGACTGTAGACATGCAGTAGAACATACTGTAGAGGATCAGTAGAACAAACAGTAGAGCTGGAGTAGTAAAGACTGTTATTGGGCATTAAAACAGACTATATTCAAGCAATAGAAAGGAACAATAGATGTCTGGTCGTAGATTGCATTAGAACAGACTGTGGATGAGCATTTGAACAGACTATAGACGTGTATTAGAACAGATTGTAGATGCGCAGTAGAAAAGACTGTAAGGTGCAGTAGTACAGAATGTCGATAATTATTAGAAAAGACTGTAGACGTGCAGTAGAACGGACTGTAGAAAATTATTAGAACAGACTGTAGACTTGCAGTAGAACAGACTCACAGTGCTTCAGAAGAATAGACTTTAGAGGTGCATTAGTACAGACTGTAGACGATTATTAGAATAGACTGTATATGAGTATTAGAAAACACTCTAGACATGCTTTAGAACAGACTGTAGAGGTGCAGTAGTACAGACTGTAGACCTGCAGTAGAATAGACTGTAGATGTGCATTAGAACAGACTTTAGAAGTGCAGTAGTAGAAACTGTAGATATGCAGTAGAACAGACTGTAGATGTGCAGTAAAACAGACTGTAGACATGCAGTAGAACAGACTGTAGAGCAGTAGTACAGACAGTAAAATGGCATTAGAACAGACTGTAGAGGAACAGTAGAACAAACTGTAGAGGTCGAGTAGTAAATACTGTTATTGGGCAATAGAACAGACGATATTCGAGCAATAGAACAGACTATAGATGTGTGGTCGTCACGGACTGCATTAGAACAGATTGTGGACGAACATTTGAACAGACTAATGACGCGTGCATTAGAACAGACTTTAGATGTGCAGTAGAAGAGACTGTAGACAATTATTAGAACAGACTGTAGCCATGCAGTAGAACAGACTGTAGAGGTAGAACAGTAAAGACTTTTATTGGGGATTAGAACAGACTGTAGACAAGCAATAGAACAGATTGTAGATGTGCAGTAGTATAGACTGTAGACCTGCATTAGAAGAGACTCTAGATGCAGTAGAAAAGACTGTAAACGTGCAGTAGAACAGACTGACAATGTGCAGAAGAATAGACTGTAGAGGTGCAGTAGTTCAGACTGTGGACGAGCATTAGAACAGACTCTATATGAGTATTAGAAAACACTCTAGACATGCTTTAGAACAGATTGTAAAAGGTGCAGTATTTCAGAATGTTGACGAGCATTAGAACAGACTGTATATGAGTATTAGAATACACTCTAGACATGCTTTAGAACAGACTGTAGATGAGCAGTCGTACTGACTGTAGACTAGCATTAGAACAGACTGTAGATGTGCATTAGAACAGACTGTAGATGTGCAGTAGAACAGACGTTAGATGTTTGTAAGAACAGACTGTAGACCTGCAAAAGAACAGATCGTAGATGAGCAGTAAAAGAAACTATAGATTTACATTAGAATAGACTGTAGAAATGACTGTAAACGAGCATTAGAACAAACTGTAAACGTCCAGTAGAACAGACTAACAATGTGCAGAAGAATAGACTGTAGAGATGCAGTAGTACAGACTCTAGACGAGCAGTAGAATAGACTGTAGATGTGCATTAGAACAGACTTTAGAAGTGCAATAATAGAGACTGTAGATGTGTAGTAGAACAGACTGTAGACGTTTATCAGAACAGACTGTAGGCGTGCAGTAGAACAGACTGTAAATGAGCAGTAGTACAGACTGTAGACTTGTATTAGAAAAGACTTTAGATGTGCATTAGATCAAACTATAGATGTGCAGTAGAACAGACTGTAGACGTTTATTAGAACAGACTGTAGACCTGCACTAGAACAGACCTTAGATGAGCAGTAGTACAGACTATAGACTTTAATTAGAACAGACTGAAGATATACATTAGAACAGACTTTAGAAGTGCAGTAGTAGACTGTAGATGTGTAGTAAAACAGACTGTAGAAGTTTATCAGAACAGACTGTAGAAGTGCAGTAGAACAGACTGTAGATGAGCAGTAGTACAAACTGTAGACTTGCATTAGAACAGACAGTAGATGTGCTATAGAACAGACTGTAGATGTGCAGTAGAACAGACTGTAGACGTTTATCAGAACAGACTGTAGGCGTGCAAAAGAACAGACCATAGATGAGCAGTAAAACAGACTAGAAACTTGCATTAGAACAAACTGTAGAACTGACTGTAGGCGAGCATTAGAACTAACTGTAAGCGTCGAGTAGAACAGACTGACAATGTGCAGAAGAATATACTGTAGAGATGCAGCAGTACATACTGTAGACGAGCATTAGAACAGACTGTATATGAGAATTAGAAAACACTCTAGACATACTTTAGAAAAGACTGTAGAAGTGCAGTAGTTCAGACTGTAGACGAGGATTAGAACAGACTCTATACCAGTATTAAAAACACTCTAGACATGCTTTAGAACATATTGTAGAGGTGCAGTAATACAGACTATTGACTTGCATTAGTACAGACTGTAGATGTTCATTAGAACAGACTTTAGTAGAGCAGTAGTACAGACTGTTAACTGGCATTAGAACATACTGTAGATGTGCAGTAGAACAGACTGTAGATGAGCAGTAGTACAGACTGTAGACTTGCATTAGAACAGACTGTAGATGTTCATTGAACAGACTGTAGATGTGCAGTAAAACAGACTGTAGATGTGCAGTAGAACAGACTGCAGTAGAGCAGAGGTACAGACTGTAAACTGGAATTAGAACAGACTGTTGAGGTGCAGTTGAAATGACTGTAGACGTGCAGTTGAACAGACTGTAGCGAACATTATAATAGACTGTAGACGTCGAGTAGAACAGAACAGTAGAACAACATAGTAGAACATGTGCAGTAGTACAGACTAAAGACCTGCATTAGAACAGACTGTGGATGAGCATTAGAACAGATTATAGAAGTGCATTAGAACAGACTGTAGATGTCCATTAGAACAGACTGTAGATGTGTAGTAGAACAGACTGACGATGTGCAGAAGAATAGACCGTAAGGCTTCAGTAGTTGAGACTTTACGAGCATTAGAACAGATTGTACATGAGTATTAGAAAAGACCTAGACATGATTTAGAACAGACTGTAGAGGTGCAGTAGTACAGACTGTAGACGAGCATTAGAACAGACTGTAAAAGTCCAGTAGTACAAACTGTAGATGTGCAGTAGTACAGACTGTAGATGTACAATAGAAAAGACGGTAGAGGTGCAGTTAAACAGTTTGTAGACGTGCAGTAAAACAGACTTCAGAGAAGAAGTAGAACAGACTCTAGATTGGCTTTAGAACAGACTGTAGATGAGCATTAGAACAGACAGTAAACGACCTGTAGAACAGACTGACAATGTGCATTGAATAGACTTTAGAGGTGCAATAGTACAGACTGTAGATTAGCATTAGAACAGACTGTATATGAGTATTAGAAAACACTGTAGATATGCTTTAGAACAGACTGTAGAGGTGCAGTAGTTCAGACTGTAGACGAGCATTAGAACAGACTGTATGTGAGTATTTGAAAACACTTTAGACATGTTTTAGAACAGACTGTAGAGGTTCAGTAGTTAAGACTGTAAACAAGCATTAGAACAAACTCTATATGAGTATTAGAAAACACTCTAGACATGCTTTAGAACAGACTTTAGAGGTTCAGTAATACAGACTGTAGACGAGCATTAGAAAAGACTGTAGAAGTGCAGTTGTACAGACTGTAGATGTGCAGAAGAAGAGACTCTAGATGTATATTAGAACAGACTGTAGACCTGCACTAGAACAGACTGTAGATGTGCATTAGAACAAACTGTAGATGTGCATTAGAACAGACTGTAGATGTGCAGTAGAACAGACTGTAGACGTTTATTAGAACAGACTGTAGACCTGCACTTAAAGAGACCGTAGATGAGCAGTAGTACAGACTATAGACTTGCATTAGAACAGATTGTATATTAGTATTAGAAAAAATGTAGACATTCTTTAGAACAGACTGTGGAGGTGCAGTAGTTCAGACTGTAAATGAGCATTAGAACAGACTATTTATGAGTTTTAGAAAATACTCTAGACATGCTTTAGAAGAGACTGTAGAGGTGCAGAAATACAGACTGTAGAAAAAGCATTAGAACAGACTGTAGAAGTGCAGTAGTACAAACTGTAGATGTGCAGTAGAACAGACTGTAGACATTTTTTAGAACAGACTGTAGACGTGCAGTAGAACAGACTGTAGATGGGCAGTAGTACAGACTGTAGACTTTCATTAGAACAGACAGTAGATGTACATTAGAACAGATTGTAGATGTGCAGTAAAACAGAATTTAGTGGAAAAGACTGTAATAGAGCAGTAGTACAGACTTTAATCTGGCATTAGAACATACTGTAGAGGTGCAGTTGAACAGACTGTAGACGAGCATTAGAACAGACTCTATATGAGTATTAGAAAACACTCTAGACATGCTTTAGAACAGATTGTAGAAGTGCAGTAGTTCAGACTGTAGACGAGCATTAGAACAGACTGTATATGAGTATTAGAAAACACTCTAGACATGCTTTAGAACAGAATGTAGAGGTGCAATAATACAGCCTGTAGACGAGCATTAGAACAGACTGTATATGAGTATTAGAAAAAACTCTAGACATGCTTTAGAAGAGACTATAGAGGTGGAGTAATACAGACTGTAGACGAGCATTAGAACAGACTGTAGAAGTGCAGTAGTACAGACGGTAGATGTGCAATAGAACAGACTCTAGACGAGCAGTAGGACAGACTATAGACTTGCATTAGAACAGACAGTAGATGTACATTAGAACAGATTGTAGATGTGCAGTAAAACAGACTGTAGACATGCAGTGGAAGAGACTGTAGTAGAGCTGTAGTACAGATTGTAAACTGGCATTAAAACAGACTGTACAGGTGCGATTGAAAAGACTGTTGACATGCAGTTGAACAGACTTTAGTGCAGCAGTAGTACATACTCTAGATTGGATTTAAAACTGACTGTAGACAAGCATTAGAACAGACTGTAAACGTCCAGTAGAACAGACTGACAATATGCAAAAGAATAGACTGTAGAGATTCAGTAGTACAGACTGTAGACGAGAATAAGAACAGACTGTATATGAGTATTAAAAAACACTGTAGACATGCTTTAGAACAGACTGTAGAGGTGCAGTAGTTCAGACTAAAGACGAGCTTTAGAACAGACTCTATATGAATATTAGAAAACACTCTAGACATGCTTTAGAACAGATTGTAGAACAGACTGGAGACGTCCAGTAGAACAGACTGTAGAAGTGCATTAGAAAAGACTGTAGACGTCTATTAAAACAGACTATAGTCGTGCTGTAGAACAGAATGTAGAAGTGCAGTTGAAAAGACTTCAGAGCAGCATTAGTACAGACTCTAGATTGGCTTTAGAACAGACTGTAGATGAGGTTTAGAACAGACTGTAAAGGTCCAGTAGAACAGACTGACAATTAGAAAAGATTGTAAATGTGCACTAAAAAAGACTGTAGACGTGCATTAGAATAGACTGCAGTAGAGTAGTAAACTGGCATTAGAACAGACTGTAGACATGCAGTAGAACAGTCTGTAGATGTGCAGTAGAAGAGACTGTAGAGTTGCAGTAGTACAGAATGTTGATAATTATTAGAACAGACAGTAGACTTGCAGTAGATCAGACTGTAGATGTGCATTAGAACAGACTGTAGATGTGCATTAGAAGAGACTGAAGACCTTAGTCTTACAGTAGAACAGACTGTAGATGAGCAGTAGAACAGATTGTAGACTTGCAGTAGAACAGACTGTAGACCTGCAGTAGAAGAGACTGTAGAGGAGAAGTAGAACAAACTGTAGAGGTGGAGTAGTGAAGACTGTAGACAAGCATTAGAACAGTCTGTATATGAGTATTAGAAAACAATACTAGAAATGCTTTACAACAGACTGTAAAGGTGCAGTAATACAGACTGTAGACATTTATTAAAACAGACTGTAGACGTGCAGTAGAACAGACCGTAGATGTGCAGTATTAGAAAACACTATAGACATGCAGTAGAACAGACTGCAGTAGAGCAATAGTACAGACTGTAAACTGGCATTAGAACAGACTGTAGAGGTGCAATTAAACAGACTATAGTCTTGCAGTTGAAAAGACTTCAAAGCAGCAGTAGTACAGACACTAGATTGGCTTTAGAACTGACTGTAGACGAGTATTAAAACAGACTGTATATGAGTATTAGAAAACACTCTAGACATGCTTTAGAACAGACTGTAGAGGTGCAGTTGTACAGACTGTAGAGCGAGCATTAGAACAGACTTTAAACGTCCAGTAGAACAGACTGACAATGTGCAGAAGAATAGACTGTAGAGGTGCAGTAGTACAGACTGTAGATGAGCTTTAGAACAGACTGTATATGAGTATTAGAAAACACTGTGGACATGCTTTAGAACAGACTATAGAGGTGCAGTAGTTCAGACTGTAGACGAGCAGTAGAACCGACTGTATATGAGTATTAGAAAACACTACTAGAAATGCTTTACAACAGAATGTAGAGGTGCAGTAGAACAGACTGTAGACGTGCAGTAGAACAGACTGTTGTTGAGCAGTAGTACAGGCTGTATACTTGCATAGGAACAGACTGTAAATGTGCATTAGAACAGACTGTAGATGTGCAGTAAAACAGACTGTAGACTTGCAATAGAGCAGACTGAATGAGTGCAGTAGAACAGACTGTAGACATGCAGTAGAACAGACTGTAGAGGTGGAGTTGTAAAGACTTTTATTGGGCATTAGAACAGACTGTAGACAAGCAATAGAACAGATTGTAGATGTGCAGAAGTATAAACTGTAGACCTGCATTAGAAGTGACTGTAGATGCGCAGTAGAAAAGACTGTAAGAAGCAGTAGTACAGAATGTAGACAATTATTACAATAGACTCTAGATGTGCAGTAGAACAGACTTTAGATGAGCATTAGAACAGACTGTAAACGTCAGTAGAACAGACTGACAATGTGCAGAAGAATAGACTGTAGGGTGCAGTAGTACAAACTGTATACCAGCATAAGAACAGACTGTATATGAGTATTAGAAAACACTGTAGACATGCTTTAGAACAGACTGTAGAGATACAGTAATACACACTGTAGACAAGCATTTGAAATGACTGTAGAAGTGCAGTAGTACAGACTGTAAATGTGCAGAACAGACTGTAGACGTTTATTAAAAGAACTGTAGGCGTGCAGTAGAACAGACCGTAGATGAGCATTAGAACAGACTGTAGAGCTGCAGTTGAACAGACTTAAGAGCAGCAGTAATACAGACACTAGATTGGCTTTAGAACTGACTGTAGAGGAGCATTAGAACAGACTGTATATGAGTATTAGAAAACACTCTAGACATGTTTTAGAACAGGACGGTAGAGGTGCAGTAATACAGACTGTAGACGAGCATTAGAACAGACTGTAGATGTGCAGTAAAACAGA